>JARJEC010164378.1:0-16172 GCA_030264575.1 Tachinus sp. AB-2021 | reverse complement strand
TAGACAATTATTTTTGTTACAAAACAAATACAAATGAAGATAAAGTTATGACTATTTAAAATCCAGGTAACGCGTCCGGAATTCAAACAATCTGTTATCAATTCTTGTGAGTAGCATTTATTAATTATAGATGATAATGTCTTCTAGACGCTAATAAGTATAGTGGCAATATGACGAATAAATAATTGTCAAATAAAAAAAAGAAAAAGTCCTATTGCCACCTACCCTATATTTATTATTGTCTACAGGACATATTTTATATATATTATAATCTATTATTAAATCTATTGAGGCTAAACAGATACATTACGACTACAATTAGGGATATCTAACCTAACCTATATTTATAAGCATTTTGTTGTTGGCTGCAGAAAAAACAACATGTCTTAATTGGCGTAAAGCGTCAGTTGTTTTGTGACACCATTAATTCTAATATAACAATATACTATTTCTTTGGAACAAAACCTTTTTTGGGGGCAATTTTTTCTGAAGGTCAATTTTATCGTCACGCAAATATACATCTTCTTTCTCTTTTGACATGAAGAGACAATATGTAAAACATCAGTATAAACAAATAAAAAATTAATGATGAACCGCCGGGTGGCATCCAGTATGGCCGATGTTGAATGTTTGTAAAAGTTAAGCAACGTTGAACACCGTCATCGTTTAGATGGGTAAAATAATAATTAATTGCGCACTAGATATCGGAGACAAATTTCTAGAGTAACAAGCCTTAACTCAAAATACAGTTACTTACATGAACATGGCTGAAGGACTCCAAGGTCGATAGCCAGTTGTTTAAAACCCAATAAATACAAATACTACTAATTAATAATATTTGTCAGTATCAAATACATAACCTGATCTCAATATATAGAAATTGGAGCAATTAATTTATTTGTATACACATTTAATAATTTAGAAGCGCAGTCTACCTTGCAGGCGTATCTGTTGAGAGGTCGAGGTGAGATGGTCTACAATGCTAGGGGTTCTCGCTTCAATTCTTGTAATTAATAATTTTTTTTGAAAATTGTTTTACTTCACGCAGCAGATGAACTTTGCATACAATTTTAAATGTCCAAGCACACTTACATTTTTAATTAACTGATATTTTAAACCACATAATTGAACCTGCAGGGTAATTTAATCTGTACTTTGAGGATGGTGCATGTGTTTTAACGTATTTTAACATTTACAAAATAACAACAAAAAAAATTTTTTACAAATTTTGTTGACACATTTCAAATAATTTGCAATATTCTTTTTGCATCTTGTAACATTTTGCCATCATACGTAAAATTGACTAAGAAATCAAAGATTGGAACAATATACCCGGTGTTCAATTTAAAAAAGATCATTTTTGGTTAAATCTAAAATGTAAAGTAGGGTCTTGTGATGTATTTTAATAATCAAAAAATTTATTTTAAAATATTCATAAATTAAAAAGAATATGGTCGCGCACCTGTTTCAGTTATCATTTGGTATATTGTTTTTTTTTATAAAATAGTGATTTTCCGATACAGATTTATTCTTTTATAAATTTTAAGTGCAAAGTTTTGTATTTTGGAGATTTTTATTTGATAAATCGCAAGTTTGTTAAATTTCAACATTTTTGTACACATTTCCCTACATTTAATTCATTATTAAATTTTTATATTAAGTTCTATCAATATTTTATACATAATATATGTTCTTTTACATGATCACATTATACTATTTTCAAATCTTGATTTATATTTATCTTTATTTTCGAATACGATTTCTTTAAAGTTTAAATATAATAAAATACAGCAGAAGCCACGCGCTCCGCTCTTTATTTCATAAAAATAACGGAGCATACCGATCATTACAGATTACAATAGTAGTGAAAATCAGTCGTAATATTGAACGATTTGCCAAACGCATTTTTATTTTTTAAATACATGTTATACGTTAAACAGTACCAGAGAATATTCGCCATACGACGACAAGCAAAAACAAACTTTGTATTTGTTATTTCATTGACGATATGAGTTTTATAACATCTGTAAATTTGGTTGTGTGCCTAACTAGGCAATGTTTACATCGGAACAAATCAGCCGATGGAGGTGCTCTTATGAAATCTGCTCTGTTTACACAAAAGTTTATTCCGAAAATTATAAAATTAAACCTCCACAAATATATTAAGAAAAGTATTTTATTCAACTATTGTATTCACAAAAGTGAGTTTTCAAATTTAGCATTGCAAACAACGGACGTTACCTGTTTGATATCATTTTTACAATACAATTAAACCTTTTTAATGTTAAATGGAAACATTTAAGCTTTTTTTTTGCATTTAATTTTTAAGTTCAACAGTAGTTGAGTTATTCCTATTTAAAAAAATATTATTTTCCCCAGCGTGTATAAATTAAAATTGATCTTACTGTTTTTATAAGAATTAAATATTGACTTTTAACATAAATTCTATTTTATTTCAACAAATTCAGACAACAATCTATACAAATGTCTCGACTGTGCCTGGAAAAATTCGGATTAATTAGAAGAGAGTTAAGATCCGAGCGAACAGACGCACAAAAAATAGATTCGAATAAAAGCATTGTCAAAAGCAAATATACCGTTCGATTAATCTCGGCATAATCAAACATTTTGCGTACATTACATAAATTTTAAATTTAGTTTATTTAAATTACCAAACTAAATATTTTTATGCGTGTAACAAATAACAAATGCTCCATAATTAAACTTTAATTGCAAATTCAACGTGACGTGTTAATATTCATGAGTCGGTGAATTATAACTGGAATGTGGAAACCATAATTATAAACAACTCGATAATGCCGCGTAAATTTTCCGGCGTATAATTCTCTGTAAATTACTTCCGCAATAGTATACACCTTGTTAGATATTGAAGATAATATACCGAAACGTAATTATCAAATAATACAGAGCAAATCAATCCGGTGCAATTAAACATGCAAGTACCCCTTGCAATGCACATGCATGTCCGCTCGAATTAAACAGCCCTGCGACTTCTGCATAATCGACTTAACACACAATAACGAGTTTCTGTTAGTGCTGAATGCAATTACTGTTATTGCTATCCCGTTCAATGTAGTAATAATTACAATTAAATTTATCGAGGGGTTCTCGTCTATGTAGTGTTACTGCCTTCTCAAGCAGCATGCAAAAGGACAACTTTGGACCCGTGTAATTTGTTTAATATGCAAACTTGTTCAATATTATCCATGTCTGGAATATATTAAGATCAGCTGCAATGGGATTAGTTTATACACGATAATATAAAAACTCAAACGAGTTTTCTTATTAAATATCAAAAATAGTTTCGAATTGATATAAGAAAATTAAAAAAAATATATTGAAATCGTAATATTTTTTTTACCTTTTTCAATTCCTGTCTAGACAATTTTGAATAGGTGCAAGGAAATTTTACAGCTTTTAATATTTCTCTATATTAAAACTTCTTACAGTTTCAAATGTTGGCAAAAAAGTACGGAGATAATTGAATTCTTAAAATGAAATGAGAAGGCATTTTTATTGTGATACAAGTTTTGTATCATTGAGACGTGTTTCTATTATAATTCTTTTTTTATATGAATTCTGAATGTCTATTAATAATTTACGTATTAGTGTAATTATGAACAGATGAATATATAATTACCAAATAGAAGCCGTTGAAACCTATTAAATCCGGTAGGCCAGTTGCTTTATAAATAATTCTGATGGTACTTATACTTGAACGGATAATACTTAATGGAAACTCATGGCTTATTATGAATACATCCATAACAATACAACAAACAATTGCAGAGTATTGAATTATATTCAATTGTATAGCTTATTATGGAGCACAGTTACTAATAACTACAAACTTTTAATATTCACTTCTCAGCTGTAGTTATTTAAATTGTATATAAAACTCCTTCAATGAAATGAAATTGTATGTACTATTATTAATAAAAATGTTAGATTTATCTAAAAACTTTTTAAAATACAAAAAATATTTACATAATTATTTTATAAGAATATTACATATTTAAAAACTTTAATTATATGATTGTTAAAAATATTTTCGAAAATTGATAGAATCGCTCGTTACCATGTAATGATTCACAATATAAGAAAAAATGAAACGAATATGTTATTATGTCACGACTTATTTAGTCACATTGTGACTGCAGTTTCGACTGAACCTCAGTCTTCTCAGACGTTATAGAAAATTTATTTTTATTTTTTATAGAAATTACATATGAAAATGAAAATATGCGTAATAAATATAAAAAATATTTAATAAATATTTTGGATAAGCAAAGTTTTTTAAAACATTTCTAATAGTAATTAATCAATTAATTATTATTAAATTTAAAAAATACATTTAAAATTCTAATAAACAAATGTTACTAGTATAGAATCATTTGTCAATATATTTATCTGAAGATCGTAATGTAAATGCTCAGTGACTAACTACAAGCCCATTAATGTTGTAAATGTGATTACATTCAGTGTAGTCATATGTTAGACCTTTGTTAGAATTGCTATATCTCGGAGATTGTGCAGACGATTAAATGCATCAAGGAATTCACTATGTATTGTGCGGTTTGAATTGTTTAACTCTGAAGTGTCCAATAATGTATGCAGAAATTCGCAGGTACCCGTGCATTTGAAATAATGTATTATTATACCGTCTAAAATAAAGTAAATACAAAATTAATGACTGTTTATACTGTTCTTAAACTGTAGTAATTAAATTTAATTCGGTTAAAATACTTCGATAGCACTAAAATCATTAAGAATTTTTCATTTTATGTTATAGAAATGTTAAATATATTTAATAGCAAAATGATATAATATAATTTTTTTTTAAATGACCGATACTTTATAATAATTCATCATTATGAAAAATACAATACAAAAAAGTTTACTATGTTTTTGATAACTTTTTCAGCTTTATCCACACAGGGACTGTAATTTTGAAACGTCCGACGAAGATTGAGATTTATATTAGTTTTATTATATACATAATTGTTTCGGTTTCATCAGAGTTCTAATAATTCGTTTATAATAGCCCATGTATATTAAGCTGCATTAAGCTGGGAAGTGAGCGGGTCATAGTATAAACACACTAACGTGCTACATTCCATCGTCGCAGCTCACATTGCCTTCGACTCGAGCAAGCGAGAGCTTTGTTTCGCTTAGAGTAAATTTTGGTCATATTTTTTCTCGTATATTATTGCATCATAGTTAGTAAGTGTAGAAGCATAGGTTGGATGTAGTGTGAACACCCAACTGGCTACATGCCCAAGTCACTGCTCGTTTTTGCCTTCGGCGGTTTTTTGAGAATACTTGAAACAGCCGGCGCCTAGCTTGTCGCTTTGCATGTCCTTCTATACAATTTGTTTCATTCTATTATGGTTACATTTAGGTGGGATTTATTATATTTTTTTATTGCGGCGTCAATATTAATAGATTTAAATTTTATAGATGATTTTTTTCATTAAATTTATAAATATATGTATTAACACATTTTAATGAAATTATGATATTAAAGTTATTAATTAATACATTATAATTATAATAATTATATTATCTTAATTTCAATTTATGCTCCATTTAAAAAAATATAAATAATTATTATTTCCAATATATCCGAAAATTTAATTGATATAATATTAATTAATATTAGACAAAGTTTGAATAAATATTTTTTATTTTTAAATTATTTTTGTATTGTTTTATTTAATATAATAATAATTATTAATTTTTTATTCTATTATTATTCGAATTTTATGAAAATGAAAATAATTAAGTATTGCATATTAATCTATTTATAAAATGTATTATAAAAATTGATCAATAACCAATTCAATTTTGCTGTTATTATAACATAATTATGAAAACAAAATTTTAAAATTAGATTAAGAAAAGTATGTACTTACCAATTTTTAACTAATGTAAAATTTTTGTCGTAAAAATCCCTAATATGAGTAAAATATTAAATAAGATCTTTTCAATAATTTTGAAAACCGTAAAGGATAGCTTGATTCCGTAAAAAATAACGCATCTAGAGTGTAAAAAGTTATTTGTTTGTTTACAGCAAATTATTTAATTGAATAATTTATATTATATTTAAAATAATAAGATTATATGTTTTTTATACTTATATTGGATATTGGACAAATATCAATTTATTTCGTTGCGTATTTATTTTTATTGCATGTCATTAAATATATTTATATCGGAAGTTGAATAAAAAAAATAACTAAAAAGGTTTACACTTAACGCCAATTATATGCTGCTAGTGCTGCAGGCGTATTTATATTCAGCATTGCGCATTGTCCTGCTCACTGCGGTATTAGTATAAACGCGCCTTAAGAATTTGTTTTTTTTTGTCGGGATAACATTTATCAATATATGTATTCAGCAGTAAATACCATTAAGTGATGTATAAGTACACTTTAACAGCTAAAATTAATTATATCATTAAACGAACAAAGCATGTTCTCTTCATTCAAAAACATCTCTTTGTAAAAAGAAATAAAGTATTATGATTAGTTAATTAAGTTCGGAAACTGTTTAGTGCATAAACTAATTATGCAGTCTAATCGAAGTTAGAATTCTATTCAATTCTTCGCTTTGATCTAATAATACGCTTACTGCATTTTAATCGTTCATCAAATTTAAACTTATTTTATTTGCTCCAGTTCTTGTCGACTATCCAATCCTTTCAAATGCAATTAGTAGATTTCTCAATTAAAATTAGTGTTTAACGATATATAAGAGATTTAGTTCATATCCAGAGAAAATGTACAAATTGCATTTTATAGATTAATACCGATTAATGTGGCTTTAGTATTTTAATTAATAAATAAATTTATATACCTTTTGAGAATAAATTATTATTTAGCAATAATGGAGGGACTTGTTTTAAAATTATTCAATTAGCTAAATTAATAAAAATCATAATCTTTAAATAAACCAAGAAATGAACGTCAATTGATAACAATAAATTTGCTCTTGTACTGTTTAATATTAATTACGTATCCGTTAGTCTGTGTATATATATATACATATAAAATGTGTGATTAAAAATACCTTTTAGTATTTTTTCAGACGGTTTTAACAGATGGTCTTTGAGAATCATGTACGTTTGTACGTTCTACGCAAGTTTTAATTATCTTTGTTATTGTTAATTTAAGAGAGGGGTTGGTTTTACTTTGTGAAATTCACAGTCAACTTCAGCAACAGCATGCCCAGTCTCTCTCTTCTTCCAATGGTCTCCTGAGTTATATTTCTTATTTCTGCCTATCCGTAAGTTATTTAGCCGAATCATTTGTATGGCTCCCATGTTTTTTTGAAATTTTCTTACATCTATATATACTCATTTTGTCTCTTTCTTTTTTCTTGATAAATATTTTGTACAATTCCAATAGTTTTGGTAGACCTAGTCTTTTTTACTTTTTATGGGGTGGTTTGTAAATCCTCTCGGGGTTGCGGTCATAGTGGACAAAATAGTGTACATCTGACGATTTACATTTTTAATAGTTCTTTCTTTCTCTCTTTCTCTTTCTCTCTCTTTCTCTCTTTCTCTTCTTTCTTTCTCTCTCGCTCTTTCGCTATTTCTCTTTTTCTCATTTTTATGAAGTCCAATAGATTATCTTCAACTATTCTTGGATTAACATATGCTTGTTAAAATAAACTGTGCGTTGCATGTTGTATGCTTTGCATTTGCAAAGCTGATTATATACGGAGTTTCTTTGTCTTTCAAGAATCTGCGACATAGTCTATACCCAATTTATGAGTGTGCTTGCTAAAATCACAGTGTCTAATCCTGCAAGTCTTTGCAGTTTCAATTAACTCATAAGCGTTACTTCCTTTTAAATTTTGTGTGCTGGTTCTTTTAGGAATAATTTTGTGTGACTTATAGTTTGAAAGTTTTACCACAAGCTGTTGTGTTCTGTTGTTACGTTGTATATTATTTCATTTCTGATCAAATAAGTCCCAGTTGCTATCTTGTTGGCTAGCCAGTTGGTTTAAAGTCATATTTTATAACTTAATTTGTAGTATCCAGACTAGGAGTCCATAGTTATTAGTACACAAATGAATAATTTTGTCTAACAGTTAAATTAACACCACAATGACCTACCTACTTGCTGGAAAAAAGAGGTCCAGGGAGGAGACGAATATCCTGGTTTAAAAATCTGCGCCAGTGGTTTGAAGTTACATCAATCCAACTGTTTAGAAGATCCGTCAATAAAGTGAAGATAGCCATGATGATCGACAATATCCGCAGCTGATAAGGCATGGAAAGAAGAAGACTCGTCCTAGTATTTTATTATCAAAAGATTGAAAATTAAATGTCTCTCTCGTTATTAAAGTTGTAAAAATATCTGAGGTCAAGATCCAATATCTTAATTACAGAATAGCTGGACGGGCGGGTAGTTACATAAATAAATAATTTGGATTAACAATTAATAGTATAATGACCCACCCAGCCGCCAAAGTATTGCGCTATCAAGAAATTATAATTTAAAATTCTCTCTTGTGACTAAAAGTATAGAAATATCGGATATGGGGAAAGTATCAAATTTCTTGGTTACAGAATAGCTGCGCGGGTGGGTGGGTACATAAATGAATAATTTAAATCAGCAATTAATATCATAATGACCCACCCACCCCCCAAGTATTCGTTATTACAAAATTCCAAATGAAAAATATCTTTCATTATTAAAGTGAGAAGAATATATAATTGCTTGATGAATAATCTGGACCTATAATTAATGTAATGTAACTCACAGGTTTTATTGACTAAATTATTTTTAGCAATCAATAATTGTTAGAATTTAAGCTTTATAATAATAAAATTTTATTGAGCAAATGCTTCAAAACTTAATGCAATACAAGAACAGGTTTGGAATGAATTGCTTATTGTAATGCATATAACGTTGCTTGGCTGCCAAATTGACATTTTTTCTCATGCAACACGTTTGTTATATTTAGTCTATGAGTCTCAAAATTAGAAACGAGTTTGTTTATTTGTAATCTGGACGTTGCTTACCTTGCCTCGGTCATTACAAGGTCAAGAAGTGGTGACTGTTATGACTTTCATTTTCATTGCTCTTGCTATCAGCAAACGGGACCCTCTGTACTTTATCTAGCTTAGAAGTTGTAGTTCTTAGCGTTACATCAAAAGACTTTTGAATGCAACAACCTTTCATGAAATCTGACTTATCGTTAGAAAAACTTTTTTTCTTATGTAACATGTTTGTTATACTTGGTCTATGAGCCCTAAAATTAGAAACAAGTTGGTTTGTTTGTATGTTGTCTGCAGCTGCTTATATTACTTTCTTCACCAGGTAAAGTAGCGGTAGTACAAGAAGTACTTCCATGGCTGCAGTTGGTATTATTTTCATCAATTTTGTTATTAAACACGGCGCACTCTGTACTTTACCTAGCTTAGTAGTTGTAGTTCTGAGGTTTTTTTTTTACTTACTGTTTCTGTATATGACGACTAGTATAATTACCAGATTGGTGTCAGTCCCCAAGTGCATCCGACAATCATTTTAATTGCAAAATTCACCTATTTCACCTTCTCAGTTACGTTTTTCAAATCTAAATTAGTAATTCTTACCTCTAGTGATATTTTTGTGTTTTCATTTAGTATTATTTTCTCATTTGCCGTTTCCGTCTGATATACTCAACTCAAAACTTGCGTTCTCAGTCTTAAGATAGCGTACCTGCTATTTGAAATTTGAAAGTTTATTTTTCCGTTCTTTTTTTCTGATAACAATAGTCCATCTTATTTTTTTTTCTTTCTTCCGTTATTTTTCGTAACTTTTAGTTTGTGTGTTCAATTCATTAATTGATTTGATTATATATTTTCTAAATTAAACTTTTGCTTCTACAGCACTTTTGTTGCAAAGTTTTATTTATTTTTCTCAGGCATTCATTTTTATTTGGTTTTCTAGGCAATTATAGATTCAGTTACCAAAAAATTTGTCTAATTAACTTCATTCTGCCTTTCAATATCTTCTATTAGGGAATGTTTTTCGTTGTCATGAGTCCTTTCTTGGTGGAACATAGACCGGAAATTTTTGGTTTGTTTTGTAAGCTTTTTCCAAAGGCTGTGTTGTCGGTTAGTAACAATTTTGTATAATAATAGTGCGTCTTTGATTTATTCTTGGTCCTTTCTTAAACGTTTGATTATTGTTCTTTTCTTCTTCTTCTTCTTCTTTCACTAGTCCCTCATGCTATACCGTTTTGTAACCATTACTAAATCTCAACAATCTTGTTTGCGTAGCTTCTTTTATCTTCCTTCTGTTTTTTTGTTTGTTTTCAAGGCGTTTCTCCTCCTAGTTTTGGTCTCTTATTTGGCAAAATTTTACTAAACAATCCCTCATTTTTGTTGAAATTTTTACCGCTTTGTTTCCTGTTTCTACAATCTTTTTTAACCATTAACTGGTATAGGAGTGTCAACCTCATAGATTTTGAATCAAGATTTAACATTTGGTTATTTTTATAGAAAAACGTCGTTGGATTGTAGATAAGTTTTTTAGATTTTTGAATGTGAAAGTGATATTATAACAAAGTTTATATTATATTAAACTTGGCTCATAGATTTGACCATTTTTTTGAAATTATCAAACAAAAATGTAGTATGCGCAAGAACTAGTAAGTCGACTAATAGCATTTTCTAGTAGCTCGCATCGACGCTTCTGTAATCAGCTATTAGCTCATAATATAAAAATATATCTTGTTTCCTACCAAAAGGTACATCTACAGATATTTTTAATACATTAATAAAATGATGATAAATTTTTGTTTGATAAACAGATCAGCAAGTGAAACAAACGGTTACCATTTTAACACCATAAGCTATGTAAATTATTATCAAATAGAATTGTTTGCTCTACATGTTTACCCAAACTTCCAATGTATTCAACTTATGTAACGTCTGGTGGAGTCCTCGGTCCAATCGGATCAGCAATCATGTTGTGACTAAATAAATTGTTATAAAATATAATAGTTTTTTATTCTTGTTTTATGAATTATCATGTAGTGATAACGAATAATTTTTTATGTTTTTAATTTAATATGCTTACTATAATTTTTTAATAATAAAGGAGTTTAAAATTAATTATGCAATCACATAACAATTACAAGCCGTAACAATCTTATTTTCTGCGAGAATGGCATATAACAACTAACTCTGTCTTTATTACGATAATTATATTTACTTGTTTTGATAAAATACTGAAATATTGTAAACAATTGTCAAAACATTTATAAGTATTTCTCGACAAGATGCTAAAAAGTAGTAGATTTTTTAGAATAAATTATGTTTACTTTTTATTTTGCACAAGAAAGAAGCTACACAATAATACGTTTTAATACATAAATTGGAGATTGCATCTTTGTTGTGCCGAAACTTCCATATTATCTGTAATTGGACTTTCATATCAATTTAAATTCTGCGACTTCTTCAGCAAACACAACAAAAATTGCAAAATAACGAGATTTGCTTAACATCAATTTTAATTTAAATTGAGCAATTGAGTTTCAGTCCGTACGACGATACAAACTTGTTCTCTTGAAATGCAATAAGTAAATTGTAATGAGAAATAATTTTAACATTATACAATTGCTAATTGGTTGACATTGTTTGGAATACTAAATATCTTATTCCGGGACCTGTAAACTAAAATCGAATTAAATTTTGATGAATAATTATGCTATCGAATTCGAATTTGATTGGTATTCTATTCCGTTGCTGGTCTGTTACAAAGTGACGCTGGGAAAAAGCCAGGCGTTGATCAATCGGTGTGAATTTTTCAATTTGCTCACTTTAATGAATAAAGAAGCGATCCGGATGCGCAGCCTTCTAGATAATGCGGGTCGACTTGCATAAATGGAACGAGGCCCTCTGTTCTCCATCCTCTAACTCCGTTTTTTTACAGCCACCCCCTTATTGCAGTAATCCGTATTACTTAAGATTAAATACGACAGAAACTATCTGGGTGATATTCCGCTTTATTTTTTATTTATTTTCATCCGGGGTATTCGAGTGTTGCTACCCTTCTTATGTATAAATCCGTAGCACAATCTCGACGCAGCACAATAAGAATAAATGGGCTCATGTTTCCGGCCGATTTATTTGTACATAACAATTACAATATCGCACCTAAACGGCGTCTGTCGAGAATGCTGAATGTTTTTGACGGGGGTATTACTTTTCCCGCAGGAATAAATTTTAATGTGTCCCTTACATTCGAACCGCAAAATTTTATATTAATATTTCATCTCTTTATGTTTCAGATTTCGAACGGCTATATCTGGTAAGTTCTTTTTATTCATTGTTGCGTTCATTTATCTGTACATTGGATTATAAATGAGCCCGCTGGTCTTTTCATTTATTTCTCAACTAAAACATTTTTTTTAATTTAATATAAAAATATATAGCAAATACAACATGTTTTTGAATTATGAATAAATATAATCCAATTATATTTTAATTGTTGCAAGCTTATGTATTATATATTTTGTTTATTGTAATTAAATTTGTATCATTTAAAATCTATGAAGCTTGATAATGCGACGGATTTTATGTTATAATAAAAGTATGGAACGAATTGTAATAATTTATATTTAGTCTACGAATTTTTACTAGTGCAATTTTATTATTTTTTTAATAATCGAATATTTTAAATGTTAATTTCTTTGGTTAAATTTTATTTAGTACGTTGTTTATACGAACAAAAAAAAAATAAACGAATTTTAAATGATTAGAAGCACGTTTTTATTTAAATAAATAAACAACAAATCTATTTGATTAAGTTGTCTCAGCGCATATATACCAGAATTTAATTTTAATGTTAGTAATTTTCTAGTACTTCACTAGATATATCCACAAAAGAAGCGCAACTACGAACGCTCGGGAAACGATTGGGATTTTGCGGTATTCAACGTTATTACGCAACCAACGAATTCAAGCAATATAAATTGCAAAAAACTCTAGATATTAGAACTGCATAGAAGACGGTTGCAATATAGTAATTTAGCCTACAATCCAAATCTTCAATACTTCAAATATATTTGAAAGGGTCATAACTTCTACGCATTTATTATTATAATTAGTATTAAGTTAATAATTTTAACGAACATAATTGTAAAAAAATATCATTATGTTAACGTGTGCAGTATAAATTTCAATATTAATTAATTTACAAAAACCGTCAAAATATTCCCACTCAATTGATACATTGCATTTTTAACATAATAATGAAATTCATGATTTAAAACACATATCTATCATTTCTGATTATAAATTCTACGCTAAATCAAAAATTAATTTCAAAACATCTAATTAATGAATGCGATGCGGTCGATTTATTCATCCAACGCGGCATGAACTTTATTACTGATGATATAATTAAGTTTCGGTTATTACAAATTTATGAAATCCATAAACGCAAAATTTAATTTATAAAGGGTATGTTAACGAAGTGGTAGTGGTAGTAATAAAAGTTGTATTAAAAATTAATACTTCATTTCGTTAATAAAAGACAAGTCATTATGGACAAATTTGTAGATTTATAACCTTGGAATGAGCATATTAAAATTGATGGACTAAATTTATGCAGTTTGTTAAAGAATATTAGGTGCTATCCGTCAAATCTTCCATTATTACAATAAGCGGTCTACCTATAACGTGGGATATTATCTTTGGTTAGTCGTAATTTCTCTACTATTAAACAGATTAAACTGCCCCAACATCTATACAAGCGATAGAGTTGAAACAACTAATTTGATTTTTGTTAATTTGATAGTTGAGAAATTGAGAATTCTAATAAAAAAATGGTCAATTTATTGTTTGAAATTTAAGGCCGCTCGGTTTTACCAAAACTTAAATTTAGAAAGTGTTTCTTATAATTTACTTAAGCTGGATTTTATAATATAGTTAGTTTTGAAACGATTGAACTTAAGTGTTTAAGTTCAATCGTTTCAAAACTATCATGTAAATTAAAAACATTTTTAGACTGGCTCAAGTTGATTGTAGCTTGGGTACAAGTTTAAAGAATTTTTTAAACCAGCTATGTTTTTTTTGCGATTTATTAAATTATGATTTGTGGTTGCGCGGTTAAAATGTTTTATATAAACCGTATAAAAAATTAATTGTTTGAAATTGCTTCTGGAGTTGAACATGAAATATAAAGTGATATATTTATGATTAATAAATCCATCTATTTTGCTAGACTTTTTAAAAACTTTGAAAGAATCATTTAAAATTACAGTTATTAGATTAACTCAAATTTATTAAATTTAAATATTAGAAAAATATTTTTTATGGACAAAACTATTATCTCAATGACTAAGAAAGTAAAATATCTGAGAGTTACGCTTGATAGCTGACTTACATTTTAGCCTCATTTTGAAAATGTGACTGCAAAGACTTTTGCAACCAAAATAATTAGGCTCATCATTGCATACGAAATAGGGTGAATAAACCATTACAGGACTAAAGCTACTAAGCTCCTTTGATGTTGTAATACCATTGCAAAACAAGGTGCACAAATGGCGCCAAAAACCAAAATAGCACTACAACTAAAATATATGAAGGCAAACACTTTGCGAGCCAAATTAAGCTATTGCTGGGCAAATAGATCTCTGTTTTTAAAAGGAAATGGTCGCCTTTGTGTGGTGTGCCAGGAACATAATAGAGTTGCGGAACATAATAGCGTTAACATTTAGTATGGAGAATGAGGTTGTATGATGCGGAAGTTTTGGGTTGGAAAGAAATGGAAAAAAAGACAATCCATGCAAAGTACTAGAGATGGGTGCTAGGATTAAATAAAGATAGACCAGCATATATTGTTCTTGAGGAAATAAAAACAGACAAAGTAAGTCTTAAAACTGGAAATCAAGCAATAAAGTTTGCAAAGATACTGAGAGAAAGCGAGAGAGAACCTTACAAAAATGTATGAAGGAGAAAATGAGAATTAAAAATAAAAAAATTGGGACTATACAAAAAAAATATAAATGGGTATGTATGCTTTGATGAAAATGTGAGATGGTCTAAAATAACAAAAAAATTCAGATGCACAAATACAAGAGAAAAAAACGCGAGTCAATGAGTCTAGGCACAATGAAAAATACAAAAATATTATAGATGAAGTTTACCATTGTATTTAGGAACTAACACATTTAGTAAACATGACAAAATGATTATAGCAAGATGTGTAAATGAAGAAAATGTGTCAAAATTACAGTATAACCAATTTAGCGTGGCTTATGAAAGGCGTTTTTCGCAACAATAAAAAAGACGCATAACACGAAAGAAATTTAGAGTATGTTCAAAACTCAGAAGCAGCGCTGGTTTTGTCTCTATGCATACTCTGGACCTGAATATGCTCAAAGACAAAACCCGCGCTGCTTCTGAATTTTGAACAAACTCTAAATCTCTTTCGCGTTATGCGTCTTTTTTATTGCTGCGCGAAAATCCGTTTCATATGCCATGATAAGTTGGTTGGTACTGTTTGGTTGGATAAAGTAAAAAAAATATGCAGGATATGTGGCTGTGCCAATGAATCTATTGAGCACATGTTATTGTAATGTAGCAAGATGAGAGAGGATCAAATGTATAGAAAGGAAGGGATGGAAAAAGTTTCATTATTTTGCAAAACAATTGGTTTTATTAGACCGATTAGCAGCATGCCTGACAGCCAAGCAGCATTACAGGCGTTACAATCGCTAGTAATAAAATCCAAAATGGCATTGGATTACTTAAACAGTTTGGAGGCACTGACCACAAAAATAGATACACGTCAAAGGACTTTTAAGACCGACCACTTAACTAAAACGAGATCAATTTCGACAGTAATCGAAGCAAAACCCACATTGGGGATTCCACATGAAACGAAAAAAAAGACGCAAATTTGCAACAGAATACAATAATTTGGTTTTTACTCAAGATTATTTCTAACAAAGCTAACACAAAATCCACAAAAGGAAGTATTGCATATGAGGCGAATCAAACTGTAAAAGTTTACAAGACTGATTATTTGACACTATGGTCTAAATAAGCACAAGCACCTATTGGGTATACAAAAAAATTTACTATTCTGCGTATAATTGGAGGACAAGGAGACTTTGCAGCATATGTTATGCAGATGCAAAGC
>JARJEC010164353.1:0-24692 GCA_030264575.1 Tachinus sp. AB-2021 | reverse complement strand
TCGGAAGAAAACAACACAAATACCGTCTATTGTTTTCAAAGAAAACTACTTTTTTCATTAATTTTGATTACTATAATTATTTTGCCGTGGAATTTTTAAGACAAAATCATATGGTTCCCTGAATCATTAGTTAAGAATACTGAAATGGACTTGGTAATTCTACGTAAAATTATATAACTAAAGTTATTGGTGCTAATAAATATTATTAAGTCTGCAACATAGTTGCAGAAAGCGTTTTTGTAAAATTGTTTACATAAACTAGATTATAAGTTCCGAGTATAATAACGAAGTGGAAACATCCTTCGTAAGGATATTGTTAACCATTGGTTAAACTGTACTGGGTGGAGAATAAAGTACCCGCAGATAAATATATACTGGAAATAATTGAAGATTGTTTAATAAATTAAATTACAATTTTTTTAATTGGATTAAAGTATAATAATAATATAAGTATTTAATTTTTTACATTAGAACCATTTACATTATAATATAATAAATAATAAGTATAATATTAATAATAAATTTATATAATTTACCTTATGATATATGGGCCTTGAATACCAAATCATCAAATAGTTTTTGAATAACATTTAGTTCACAACTTTCCCTCTTCTCATAGGGAGTGTACTTGTAGTCTCCAGATAATCTGGTTATAAATTCCATGCTACTGTCGCATAGATAATAGGCCAGATATAAAAAATACGTCGATATATCAACGTTAGACGATCGGATAAGATTTCATGGGACGAGTTAGTAATATTAATTGCGTTGCGCGGTCTCATCTATCAGGTCGCTAATCGTCCGCCCGCCCAAAGCCTCATAATATTTATATTGAGGCGACGGTTTCAATATGAAAAATGAGAATGTTAGCGAAGTGACATGTGTCTAGGAGGCCAAAGGGACCGAAGACCTCCAACTGTGTCGGAGTCGCGGTCAGCGGCCATCACTTACCCTGTCTAGAGATAGGCATCGAATATAAATTGGACGCAAATTAAATATTACAGTGGCGGATTTTTTGTTTTTTTATCTATTTTAAGAGACAATAAAAAAGATGCGCCTATAACCTCGTTGATTATTTATTCATATGTAACTACATGCTTGAATGCAATTTGCAGAAAATTTTGGAAAATGGAAGCAGTTAGAAATAACTAATTAAACCAATTTTTTCATTCTAAGAAATACAATACGTGATATAATATAAATATAAAATAAAAAATATAGCAGTTTTGTTTTATTATAATATCACTTTTATAAATTGAAAGCAATCAATCGTTAATGTATGCCTATAGATTGAATCTGTAGTTGCAGTTTAAGAAACGTTCTGTAAGAAGTTTAAAAATTTTCGAGTGAAAAACAACGGGATATTTCTTTGAGGAAAATAGGCGAGATAACCTCGAGTACCTATAATTGTGCCATTGAATGTTTTTACGTAATCCCAAATGGTTTTTAAGAAAGACTCCAGTAAACTTGTAATGCCGTTTGGTATGCTATAAGAAATTTGGGATGTTTATGTAAAAGAATATAGATGCGACATCTAGAGTATCTACAACCGTGCCATGGTGTGTATTTTGCGTAACCCCAAAAAATCTCCAAAGAAAGACTCCAGTAAAATTGAACTGCAGTTTGTTGAAGTTATAAAAAACTTGAAAAAATGTCAGTATATGCGGTAAAGCTAAAACTAAATGCCGACTAGATATAAGACATGGGCTTACTATCTTTTGTAGTAGTCCTCATCATACCCTTAAGTATATACTATCTGTTGGATTGCTTTAAAAAATATTTTTTGTTAAATATATAATGCCTACATTATGTTATTCAAATTCTTTTGAGAACATTGATAAAAAAGTTTATCAAAATCAGATTAATTTTTAATTAATTAAATTGAATAAAAATTTTAAATCACGGAGTATTGTCACCATTTTTTAACAATAATATTTGCTACCAAATCTCGTTAAAATCTATTTAAATTAACAATATTTTGATTTGAACACAGAGGTGTATTACGGAAATTTCTCAATATTTGATTTAAAGCAATTATGTCATATATGATGTGGAGAAAATATTGCCCCAAAAGAATTTGTGGATGCAATATTGATAGGTTTTATAAAATGTTTATATTAAATTTGATCACGCGAAGTTGTTTTGGTATACTTTTGGTCAATAAAAAATTGTTGCAAACACTTAGCACATTTTAGTGTACAACAAATGTAGTTTGGTTGTTTACGACTAAATTCTGCATTCAAATTATTTACAAATAGTAAAATAAATTTCACAACTATTACATTTAATTAAATATATTTTTAGAAATTTTAATTAAATTATATTTTCAATATTGATATTGAAAATATAATTTTAAAGCATTTAATTGCCCCAAAACTTGCTTTACAGCGGAGAATAAGAAAAGCTATCTTGTATGGTTTGACTGTAGTAATTTACAAAACTTTGTTATGATAATTGTTGAAATTCCTTAAATTCTGGTTGTCTTTTGTAATTTTCTAATTTTTGAGGTAATTTACCACATGCCTAAGAAGCTGAAGAAAAAGAATAAAATAAGTTGTGAACTTATTAATAATACTATAACAGAATGATTAGCATCCATCATGGCATCGGCACAATATCCAATTAAATTGAATTTGAATAAAATTAGATTTTTATTAAACATGTATGTTATTATAAATACCGATTGCATTGGCATCATAGCACGAAATTAATGCAAAAAATTGTTTTTACTTTTTAAATTACAGTAGTCAACTAATCTGGAAACCCCTGCTATACTTTTAATTGGCGACTGATTCGTCATAATTAAAATATTAGATTTATTTAAAGTATTAAATAATTCGCCAAATGAATAATTTTTTAAGCAGTCTTTTATAACATTTGTGTATTTTGAACGTTTTAATTGTACCTTTTTTGCTACCTCGGGGTGGTTTTTCAGCACAGGGTAAAAAATAAATTAATTAAGAATTAGAATTGCTTCATTTATTACAGAGCATAATATTGCAATTAGTACCGTAGACCATTTGAGCATCTTTTCATAGAAGATTATTCAAATGGTCGCGGTACTAATTGCATGCAATAAATGCTGCAATTCTCATTTTTAATTCATTTAATTTTTATATGTTGTATTGTTATATTGGCAAAAAATCATGAATATATATAAATATATATATATATATATATATATATATATATATATGTCCGTGTATTGAACATGAATCTAAGTAAACCTACAGCAACGTTGTCAGTTCTTCTATTTTTATTATTTGTGAATACTGTTGCATTTATTTTATTAAACCATTGGTTTCTCCACCAACTCAGCAATGAGAAATCGGCTTTGTGCAAAAATTAAAATACTGTAATGATTTGTAAATATTGATTTGATATCAAATAAAAAAAAACATAATTAATTTCAAAAGGTAGAATTGATTGAGAAAAAACAAAAAAGTAGTAAATGTACTTATCATTTTGTCTATTGCATTTTTAAAATACATATATAAATAGATGTTTTAAAACTGTTGTAATTTAGACCGAATTATATGCCATAATAAAATATAGAAACAGTTATTAATTAAACTGGTTATAAATAAATATATCGCTACTACACAATCTTGTATTGTATATATGTATACAAAACAAGGGTTTATAAATAAAAGTGCAAAATCTCGAGGTTGCTATTTAAAAAAATCCAGTAAATTTGTAACTAGAAATTTTAAAATTTTTATCAAAATGTATATTTTATAAAAAAAAATCATTTTTAGATTCAAAACTAATTTTAATTAAATACATTAAAACAAAACAGTGTAATTTTGATATCTGATTTTTCCAAATTTAAGAGATTTGGTTATTTTACACAACGCACAGAAAAATAAAAAATTAGACCTTTTGGAATTTTTAGAAACTTTTAAACATAAAAAAAACAAATTTGCAACGTTTAATCGACCAGCTTCACTTTATTTACACTTTAATTAATCTAATCCCCTTACTCACTATTATCTGTCAATAATTACGCATTTGTTTGCTAACCCCAAAATATTGATAATCTTTATTTTTTTTAATGCGCTTTTTACCTGTACTGTAACCCCTTAATCTTTTTTGCTCTAATGTTTTTTATAAGTTCTCTAATAATGTTAATCCATCTCGGTTTTAACGAGTTGATTTGTAAAATTTTAAACCAATTTTTTATATAAATTTAGGCTATTTTTGTTCCTCTGTAATGTGTTATGACTGCGACTGAGGTTCAGTCAAAACTGCAGTCACGGTCCAGTGACTAAATAAATTGTGTCATACAAATAGTAGTTTTAGTTTTTAATGTTGTATTATAAATTAAGTATTTTATCAATTTTCTTACTAACTATTTTACTTCATTTTGCATAAAGTAAAAATATCTCAATTAATTTTATTTTATTTCATTTAGTTAAATTTAAGTTTTACAAAATGAGCTACATTAAACAACATTAACTAACATATGTTAAATACAAACATATTATTTTCTAAAAATTTTAAAAAATTTGTTTTATTAACTAACTAACTAACTAACTAACTAATGGCAGTGTTTAAATTCAAATTGCTAAAATTCCAAAAAAGGCTGCTTGGCTATCTAGTGATTTGATTTTATGTGTGTAAAATATGCAATACAAAAATTATAACTATTTATAAAGATATTTTATCAATATGTATTATAAATTATTGACATGGTGTTAAAGTTTTAAAATACTTATTTTTTAAACTAATTCTAGCTATTTTATGTAAACGTTGTCAGATTTACCGGCCGAATGTCAATTCCACCGCAAGCTATATATCATAAAAATATACAAAATATACACGAATACAACTAGCACTACACCAGTACCGTTTGTTGTAAAGTAAATAATATAGAGTAGTCATTTGTCGTAGAAACTGGCGCCCAGCTAATATTTAGTGGAAATGGTAGAACTCATCATAATCCGTGTAGCTTACCGCGGACGCCAGCTTTACCGGCAATTTTACACAGGGGGTACCAAGTTGTACGCTATATATATATATATATATATATATATATATATATATATATCATTTCCACTAAATATATGTGTGTGTGTGTATATATATATATATATATATATATATATATATATATATATATATATATTTATAACAAGACAAAGAATACAAATGCCAAACAAAGATAATATCTTTAAACTAACATAAATAATAAACAAACAATTATTTCCTGTCTATAATAATTTACGTAAAGTTAAACTTAATTGTGACTTAAATACTAATAAAATCATCAATTGCGTAATACGCTTTTTCAAGCGCTGCAATTTTAATATGATTTATAAACTAATGGTATGGCAACTGTTTCACATCATATAATTCAATATGTTAAATAATTATAAAGTGTTAATATTTTTTTAAAGTAGCAGTTCTAAGCTCTTTAGTAGCTAAAAAAGAACGTCTTCGGGTATTGTAGTCATGATTTCAGTTCTATATAGAATGTAAATTGATGGTATTGTTAACGATTCACAAACAAAACCTTGCATGAATCGTTGTAGGGAATATTGAAGATTAACTTAAGAATTCTTTTTGTAATATAAAGACCGTTTTCCAATCGTTTGACCTTCCCCAAGCTAAAATGTAATGTGCAATATGGAAGTATACTAATACATACTAAATATTTAGAAGAGCTGCATTGTCAAGTAGTTTATTTTAATTGTAAGATTGAAATATCTGTCAAATTTTGATGACCACAAACCTAATCTAAGTGTTTATTCCAGATGAGTTTGTTATCAATTAACAAGCATAAACATTTGGTGTGTTTCAAATATACATTGTTTCCCGGATTGAATCGAATAGGTATAAAAGACTAAACCCTTTTTTGCTGAAATTTCATCTTTGGGGGTTCAGCCCTGCTTGAATTTGTATCACAAATTTATTTTAAAAACTTTAGTATGCCTGGATTGTTCAGAAAATTTTTATTTTCTGTGCAGGCAAAGAGCTATTTTTGTATAAGATATGACAAAAATTTATTTAAAAGAGTTATTCATAATGATAAATCATGCCAGTATACCAACTATTGTTTTTTTACATTTTCAATTTTGAAAAATCAAGTATACCAGTGAGGCTGGTCTCACTTCACCAGATATGTTAAAGATGAAGGAGATGTTTCAATATATTAATTTGTACAAAAACCATGTAGATAATCTGTAATAATAATATATCAATTTAAAAATAAAACCATTTTATCAAAAATTACTTGTTCAAAAACTTTTGATATGGTTTATAAGATTGATATGGGTCTATAATTTCTAATGTTTTTGTGTATATATACTTCTTAGTCGGGGCTACATGTATTGTCGCCCTGAGTCAGTAAGATTATTATTGATGTATTGGCTATTGATGAATACTTAATTCTTTATCTGTGATAATATGACTAATATTTTTTCTTGCATTTTATTGAACATTATTTTTAACAGTTATACAAGCACTTCTTCAAATATATAAATTTCATTCGCAAAAACTGAACATTATTTTTTTGAAACGATGAGCAAAAATATCAACGTTTTTAAACATTGTATATTTTTTTTTGATTATTTTGAGACCACGTACCAAAGTATTGGTAAATTGGTAAATTTGTAATTTAGTAAATTTGTTAAAAATGGGAAATAAATTATTTAATTGAATAAAATCATTTTAAGTGAAGTAAAATGTAAATAAATAATTAATATGTATATTAACGTCCTTTTAATTATTTTGAATAAATTATTTCCTTCTAGAAGCAGCTTTAAAAGACAAGATTAAAATTCACTTTATCTTTACTTTATTAAAATAAAGTACAGCAAACATTTCGGGCGAATCGTTGCTCTTCCTCAGCGCTGAAAACAATTACATCAATGATATTTATAAAACACATACAAAAGGTTTAAAAATAAATTAAATATATATATATATATATATATATATATATATATAAGATTTATAAATAAATATTTATAAAAAACTTACCCATGCATTAAAAAGGATAATTGACTTAATGATTAAAATATGCTATCTCATTTGATTTTGTAAGATCCTATCAATCAGAGGCAGAAAATACAATAATGCCACAACTACAATAACTTTTTTCATCGGTTGAAAAAAATTATGGAAATATTTTAAAAAAATATTTTATTATTCGCTTTTTTGGTTTTATTGAGCATTGAAGTAGATTGGCGATTATTTTCCCATTTAATGACCTTATTGAGGATTGTATTGAAATTTTCAATATCTGTGTTAAAATTAAAGACTTGGCTTTTGCTGGTATGAATCATTTCGCTAATTAGTCTGTTTGAAGGTGGATTCTACATCTAAGAGTTTTGTGTCAATGAAATTAAAATGTTACTTTAGTTCGTCGCGACGAAGACACATCGCATGAATCGACAGTGAAATTTGCTATTTGATAGTAAAATTTGCGATACGAAGAAATATAAATCCTTTTGTAATTATGACGAAGTTAAGGAAAGTTCTAAATAAGCAAGCGTTCCTTAGTAAACTTGGATACAAAATAGCACAAGAAAAAGCTATTGTGTTAAATATTAACTTTGACGCAGTTATCAATACGGCAAGATGAAAGGTGCCGCGCGAAGAGACGAGTTGACTTGACAACGTTTCACTTATCTATTCTAATCCGGACTAAGTGGGGTTAGTTCTGTTAGTTGCTCCCCCGCTGGCTGGGCGTGGGTGGTGAGACGGTGTGTGGTCAGTGGCGGTACTCTGTCCACTTACCCAACATAATTTATGGCATGCTTATAAAGGTATCATCTACACTTTATTGCAGATTACATGATCTATTATTACAAGGTTTTATCATAATCTTCTTAGTACTACGAAAGGTATTCAAAGTCAAAAATAATTTTTAAGTGTAGTACTTGCTGTTAGGTTATACCTTTTTTCAATTAAAAACTGCGTGCAGTAGCAGCGGGATGATTAAATATATTTATAGCAAAAGCCACTTTTAAATATTTCTTTATTTTCGATAAAATGATTGATGTTATGTCGGCTCCACAAAAATCAATGCTTTTGCAAGTTCGTATTGCACATCTATTTAGTGACAGTGGGGTGCAGTTGGAAGTGAGCCGGAATAAGAGCATTCAAATGGTAATCTCATTGTATATATGTAAATGTAGCATTTCTTTCCTACGATTTATACAATTTCGTGTATTCAAAGGCATTCTATCTCAAAAGATAATAGTGATTAGAATTTGAACATTTTTATAATTAAATGCTATAATATACATACTATTTTAGTAAGTGTTCAAAATTATTTAATTAATTATCAGTCTATAAATAAAAATATAAAATAATTAATTGACAAAATTTTATTATTTAATTTGTAATTAATTTATATTGTTATAAATTTATTGATTGAATTTTTATAATTAATTTTATTTTCCTGTTTTAAATTTAAATAATATATTATAATTTATAATTTTAGTTTGTTAATATTAATTAGCAATAAAATAAACATTTACAAATTTATAATTAATGTCAGTTTCCACTGGAATTAGATGTATTTGATAATTTATTATTTTCTTCATTTGATTCACTAGGTACATCTGCCACTTTTGTAATCTTCTTCTGAACTGCAAAATTTATAGCAAATTTCAATTCCTTTCGAACTGCTTCGCGGATGGACATCTATAAAATATAATAATTATAAATTCATTATCATATTATTGTTTGATTAATTGTTTATATTGACACAATTAATTGTTAGTTAAAATTAATAAAATTAATATATAATACTAGCTCTCCAGCAAACGTCTGTTTAAGCATAAAATTATATTTTTATTTAAAACGGTAATAGTTTTTGCACTTTTACCTAAGATGATTTTATTAATTGTCAAATATTTTGTAAAGAAACCAACAAAAATTAAACAAAAAAAAATCAAGAAAATGTTGTAAAATTGTAACAAAATTTTGAAGAAAGATCTACAAATTTAGTAAACAAAAGAAATTTTTTGTAAAATGTACGTAAATATCAATAAGTCACAAAAAATAAGAAAAAAAGAAAATATCAACGAAAAGAAGATGTACATAACATTTAATAAAAAATATAAAATATCAATAAACATTGCAAAATGTTTCATAAAATGTAAATGAATGTGAATAAATCATAGAAAATGTTAAAAAAAATGTTTGCAAATCTTTGAAAAATTATAAAGAAAATATTTAAAAATGCTGGTAAACAATATTATGCAAAAACTCCAAAAACCTACAAAACAGAGATAAAGAAAACTGACACTTACTAAATTACTCATCAATAAATATTGCATTATTTAAAATTTTTAAAAAAATCGAAAATTTTAAAAAATCTATCAAAAAAAATTTAAAAAAATGTTTATTGCATTTGTTAAATTGGATAAGTTGTATAAGTTGGATATGTTGGATAAATTGGATAAATTAGCAAAAATATAAAAATGTTGAAATTTGGAGTTGTAGAATAATTTCAATCTCAAAATATTTAGAAGTTCTAATGAAATGTTAATAGTGTAAAAGCTGCTTACATAAAAAAGTGTTCATTCGGTATAGTCATGAGTTTTTAAGCAATAGTTCTTTATAGAAATAATATAGACAAAATAATGCAAAATATTGTAAAATTTGGTAAAAGATAAAAAAATATAAAATTTTTGTGCTCCATTTTCTCATCGTCACTTACGGTATTGAGTTTCACTGTCACTAATTTATCTAGGGCACAAACTGTGTGCTGCATATAGAAGAAAATCAACAATGTGGCTGACCTCTGCTGTTAAATTTTGTGCAAGCTTGCAATTTTTTATCAGTATTAAATGACCATCGCAATCAGCGTTCTAACGAGATATTAAATAATCCACAACAAAAAAAACAAATGATGAATACAATATCAAAAATATCAAGAAAATAACATTAAAATGTACAAAACTTGTCAGAAATTATTGATCAATGTGCAGGAATTTACAGAAAAATAGTTGCAAAGCAACTTGTGCCACAAAATGTTAAAAAAAAATTATTGATGAAAAGATATTGTGCACAAATACAAATATTTTGTAAATAAAAAATATCCTTAACTAAAACGGCACACCACACAATTACTTTCTCTGAATGTAGGAATGTGTACTTTTTTGTAATTCTTGTCGGTTATTGTTATTGACCAATAACAAAAAAAATGTTTGTCGATAAAGCCACTAAGATAAATGTGGACTTCAGCACGTTATTGTTTTCTAGGATGCACTCTAACATTTGTTTATAAAATCTTAATTGAATAGCGTAATCTCGATTGTTATGAGATTGCACAATCTATATTTAATATAATTAACACGCGCAATTTTAGAACTACCACCTTCTTTTTTCTGTTGCTAAACTGTTTCTTTCAAATTCCCTAACCCAAGTTATAGTATCTATAATAACTAACTTTGCGTTTCATAAATTCCAAAGATGACACCTCAAGCCCGCCTCTCCTTTACTTTTACTGTAGTGATTTTTCCTAATTATCCCGTGATATTGACTCATCCTGTATATGTTTAATAATCTCAGAAACTAAAAATACTACATAAATTTTGATAAAGACAAGCAAATTTTTTTTTAATGATGAGTTTAATGGTAGTAACAGAATTTATATATATATATATATATATATATATATATATATATAAACATAAATATATAGATTTATATATATATATATATATATATATATATATATTTTGTTTCAAAGAATAACGTTATAATTTTTAAATTGGCCGTTTTCTATTATGGCTTCTATTTGGTTTATTTCTAAAGTTATAGAAAAGGAACTATCACATTTTTACGGTATTTTTTTACATAGAATCCAGTGGTGTAGCCAGTATTATTTAAGAATTAAAAAAAATCTATCGGTAACACAAAATATGTTAATAAAACTAGAACAAAGAAGTAAATTAAATATACATAAAATACAAAGCAAAGGAAAAATAACTGTTTTAGTTATTTATTTATAGTTTACATCATTTCCCCTAGTAAGTCCATTCTTGTAATGGTCAGGTTTTGATGGAACAATTTATAGTGATTTCTAATCCAAACCCTATAAACTAGAGCATTTTTGTTTCAATTAGGATTTGAACTCCTATCGTGGTAGATTAGCCTTCTGTAACCGTGCATGTCTTAATATCGAACTAAAAAAAGGAACAAATAAAAATTTTAAAAAATATAATGTGTTAGCAACTATATAACAATTAAAAATAAAAAATGAAGTCAGAGTGAGTGGTTGTTTGCCGTTGTTTTATACTCTATTAGAATTTATTAGTGCACCTTAAAGATTTTTGCATTGCATTGAAGCAAGAAATGAAAAGAATAATTGATTTACGCACCGCGAATAATGATGAACTTAAAGTGTGTGGTGGTGTGCCCTTGTGCCCCAAAGTAATAAAAATTAGTTCAAATTTTGTTTATCTTGTACTTTATAGCATCATTTCATAATTTAATTTAGAAAACATAGTATAAATTAACATATCAAAATATTTTATTACTCACAATAATTAAAAGAATGTTAGAAATGCACACGACAGCCCCATTTAATTACAAATTAATTTTTCCGTCATCAAAGCGTTATTAAGCAGAAGCAGTCGGATAAATATGCAGGAAACATTTACATTGTATAGGCATGTTTTATTAACCTATTAAATTAACTTAATTATTTCAAAAGAATGTTGGACTAAGCGCATTAAAATGATAATCGTTTACGGCATTAATTTTTATAAAATTCTTATAGTATTTTCATTAGTAATGTAATAGATTATCGATGATTATCGAATTTTAAAATTGTATGATTTTGAAAGACAAATTATATAATTATGCTGCTTGGTTCCTAAAGCAACATAATTTATCAAAAATTAGAAGAAGAAATAATGAGATTACCATTAAAATACACGAGTTATGTTTGTTAAGATTAATTTATGAATAAAAACGTAACCACTGTAACGTTTTTCTTATTGTAATAGTTATATATTATATAAATGTTTTAGATATAGAATTTTATCCACGCAAGAATATTTAAACGCGAGCGTTTCATTTTATAAGTAGATAAAATGCATTGTCAACACGCATGACATACAAAGTTTTATTCACAATTACTACATTTGTGGAATCTGAATGGGTGAAAATTAAGAAATATTTGTATTTGTAATATATAACGTCATGAGTCTTCTCACAGTTACTGGTTGCTATGTGTTGCTAGGATGTGTTTTCAACTCAAAGTAGTGACTAAAGTAGTTGTTTTAATCATAAGTGATTAAAAAATCTAATACCAATTATCAAGAAAAAAAACTGACTTTGACAAAGTCATTGTTAATTTAGTGTGATTTTAAATGTTTGTAATATAATCCTAGAATAATATGAGATGCTATGTATAATTGTTAATTCATTTCAAGCATCATTTTTACAAATATGTAAAATTGTAGTATAAATTATACTTAAACCCATTTTGAAGTGTCTGTTGCCTGTAAGTTGTCTGCTGTGTTGCTGTTAAGTTGATTCAAATTTTAAATTGTTACTTTGAAATGTACATAACCTACAATAATGCAGTATAATATATCTAATGCCAAGATAATATCGAGACATTCACAAAACATGCAGTACTTCAACTTTATATGTATTATTAGTAAAAATCTCTAAAAGATGCACAAGATGCAATGTTCGATTTGCTGTCTCAGAAATTTAAATATTGTTTATTTATTCTGTATAAATACCCATGCCATAGGTTTTATTTTGTTATTTATGAAGCTAGACAAATGAAATTTATACCAGTATATACATGAAAAATGCAATTTATTTTGATATCTGTGAAATCGGTATCACCGGATATTTCGGAAACGACGTCATCTTGTGAATTTTAAATGGAACCATATACTTTTGTGTTGTTATTTTGAATTAGTTTGACAATTTAAACACAAACACGTATTGATCGTCAACTTTTATCACCATGGCAACAAAAAGACACTTATTTGTGTTTGGATCTAGGTGGCTGTAAATTGAATAAAATGGATCAAAACCGATCAAAAATTATTTTAAAAAAATAATTTAGGTTGATGTTGCATTAATGGCGGTCTCTGCATGGTTATAAAGCACACGTTTATAGCTTTTGGTCGTAAAGTCAATTTGTCGAATTGACCCATGATGTCAATTGTGACTCATGGGTCAATTGTGACTATTCGAGAGAAACTGAATTTCTGGATATATTACCAACACTATATGTGTAACTAATAATTAAAACAAAATTATTCAAATTATCAAAATAACAAGACATTAAAAATGATATTTACATAATATATATCCAAATTGATCTGTGTTAGTAATAAATAAATATAAAATTTAAAAAATTACAATTTATGTTAAATAAACAACAAAATGAATATTAAATTTATATTTAAGAAAAATAATATTTAGAAAAAAACTTAATGAATAATAATAATTAATAAATAATTTAATAATAATTCTCACATGGTGTCCAACCGCAATTTTCCTCACATTCCACATAAATTCAAATATTGCAATTAAGAACGCAATTGCTATTCCACCCCCAAGAACGACAAAAACACCACCAACATGATCGATGCCCAATTCAGCTGCTGAATCATCCCCGGTGTGTTTAAGTGCCTGAAATTTGGAAGAAAAACAATCGCTATATTTAAAAATCGATATAATCAAAAAAATATTTATAATAAAATAAATAATAACTTTATTATATTATTAAAATAAATATTAATTATTCAAGTTAATATCATGTTTTATTGCTTGTGAGTATATACTTAAATTATGTAATTTAATATAGCAGTAAATATTTTATTATATTGAATTCCAGGATTTAAATCTACCACGTAGATCCTGTTCGACGAATTTCCTCCACCCACATCTGTGGAATTCGGTATAATGTGGACACAATTGAATATTTAGAAATACAATACTGATATTTATCTCAAAGGTACGGACGGGGGCCGTGTTGGTTTAACGACGCCGAAAAGAATGAGTGCCGAACACCCACATCACATCTTCAGTTCATTTGGGAATTGAAACATTTTGCAAACATGCTTCAAATACAATAACTCATTTTCACCTTGTGTCGGCCGGTCTCAATAGAAAATGTTTGGCAACAATTCGAAAAGTGGAATAAATTTTTGAAAAATTGTGAAAGAAAGAATAAAGTGATTTGCTATTATTAATATTATTATCTGCCATAAAATTGCTATGTTAGTGAATAGACGTGGCTAATTTATTGTTATATTCCATGAATTAGAATTTTTTCACCGTTTAATTTAATTGCTGTTAGAATTTATAAAATTGTAATTTTATTGTAAACTTTAATTTAATTTATCTATTTATCCATTTATAAATTAATAAGTATAACTGCGGTGATTCGGAGTGAGTAATTATAAAAGTGAAATTGAGTTATATTGAATTCATGCGCCCTCTTTCATAAAATAAATAGCTAACGTTTGTTTAGTTGAAATAAGTCTCAATCTATACAAAAAATTCTGGTAAGGTAATTTATAAAGCTTGATATTTTAAAATTAATTTAAATTAGTAAAACTATTATTTATAGTAATTAAAATAAAAATAAAAGTAAATATATTTTTAATAATCTTAAATATGAAACACCATAATACCATTTTATATTTTTGGGCAAATAATTCAATAAAGTATATTATATGTTAGAAATTAATTCAATTTAAATTTAATGTAATATTATCGACTTTATAAAAAATTAACTTTGTTAACATTTTAGTGTTTCAAACCAGTCGCACTGGGTCATTAGAAAAAACACAACAAAAATTTTGATAATCAAACTCTACCTAATTTTTATTAAATAATTGCGGTTTCTGAATTTAACTTTATAATTCCAAATGGGACCATCAATAAACATTACACCCCAACAATAAATTATTGGATTTATATATATATATATAGCTTAGTATATACTAGTATCAAATGAATTTTTTTTTTAATATTCCTGTAAGGATTATATTAATGAGACTTTAATCCACATTATATTAGTTGGTATTTTTTCGGACGTCGTTAGATGTTAGCTTCGCAAATGGCCCATCCTAATAAGTTGCACATGGTATCTTTTGGTTTTATTCTGACCACAAGTCTTTGTCATTTTCTAATGTATTGCTGTGGTTGTGGTTTCTGCATTTGCTTTTCGCTATTTCCTCCATCTATATTTATTTTCTCCAGCTTCTCTCATTTTTAAGAAATTCATGGCAGTAATATTAACTGACTCAGTATGTTTTCAAGTGTTTTATTAGTTTGAATAGATATTTGTTCACTTCCTCCTCGTCGTATCCTCTAAAAAATGTAATGTAGTTCACTCTTAGTGAAATTCTCAAATTCCTATTAGTCCAGTCAATGGTTAATTTGAAATTACAAAATGTATTAGCAGGTTAATTTTTTTGTTGACTAAAAGTTCTTCTTCAATCCCCGAACCGCAAAAATCGACAAAAATTTGATCGTGCGTCACGAGGTAGGGACGATTTTTTATATTTCGGCTGCTATTGGCTGGAATTTTATTTTCTGTATTTCTAAAGGTACAGAAAAATATTTTAAATATTTTTTATATAAAACTTTTTTCATAACTTTGCAAGGAAAAGTGCTACAAGCCAAAAAACGATTTTTATAGGGTGTTTTTAAAAATATTTTTTATCTGTTTTCAGTTATGAAAAAATCTTCAAACAAAAGTGAAAGGGTCTATAATTTCCTACGTTTTATATGAAAAGAAACTTTATGATGCAAAAACTACTCACAACAGGCTCCAAAGTTAACCCCGTTATTAAAATATTCCAGTTAATGGTCAAATTTGTATTTTTATTACATACTTGATCATTAAAAAAAAGTTTCTTATTGATTTTTATTATTTATTTATTTTACATCTTTTGTCTGTCCTCTTTGTGGTGAGTTATTTAATTAATAACAAAGCAATGCTAATATAAATATTTAAAAAATATTGAAAAAAAGTATATTATTGTATGTAATGTATTGTATAAACTAATATAAAAATAGATACAAATTTAACTTTTAGTGAAGATATTTACTTAACAGGGTTGAAAATATCAGTCTTACAAAAAATTTTGCAATCAAAGTTGTAGGCCCTGTAACTTTTGTTTTAACATTTTTTACTACAATAAAATTGCTTTTATTATTGATTACCAATAAAAAGCAAAAAGAAAAAGATTTGATATAAAAGTTATTTAAAATATTTTTTTGTACATATAAAAAAAAAGAAAAAAAATCCAACTAATAACAGCGATATATAAGATATAAAAAATCGCCCTTATCTTGTGACGCACTAGAAAATTTTGGTGGATTTTTGAAATTCGGGGTTGCAGAAAAACTTTTAAGCAAACAATCAAAAAATTTGCCTGCTAGTAGATTTTGAAAATAAAAGATACTATTTGAGGTTGATTGGCCTATATTTGGGATTATTTCTTTGTGTCTCTTAGTTTAATTAAAATTAAAATTTATTCTGATAATCTCCAAAGTTTTATTGATCTTAATACAACGTATAAACTATTTGGAAATTGTTTCGTCATTTCCGTCATTCTGCTTTCCGTGAACATTTAATGTGCCTTGCATTCTACTCGCTTCAAGTTAAGAAGAGACTATTTTTTCAGAATATACCTTTTTGTTATAAATATTTCTATTTTATTCATTTTTGCAAGTATTTTCTTAAAGCTCTTTGACCAGTTAAAAAATTAGGTTATATAGTAGTGTGTCTGTTTTTTTATTAAATTATTTTATTTCTGGGATTAATTTCTTGTTCTATTTTTTCTTTTATCCGTAGTAGGGATTAAAATATAGACAACAAGAAAAAGATATAATTACTAGATGCAATTGAAGATTGTGATTTAATTTTTTTAAATGATGGCACAATAATTCAGAGCTCAAATACAACATCTTCTGAAACAAACTTATCCATAGACTTCGCAAATCTTCTAACAGTATTAGAAACATAGGGTTTGGTAATGTATCATTATACTCTACTGTTAAATTTAGATGTTGACATAACAAAACATTTTCCTACCTAATTTGGAAAAATTAAAATATCAGTGAGAGAGGTGATTTTATAGAGCATAAAAAACTTATGATTATTATAAACAATGCCGCCAATGTAACAATACCAACATTTAACAGTTTCAAAAAACAATCAAGCAAAGAACAAGGAAATAGAAATGGACGAGTTTATACTATAAATGGTTTTCAATTTTACAAAATTATATTAAATATTATTACGATATATTAAAAAGAACAGTTAATGTATCCAATAGCAGTTGAGGAAAATTCTACAATTAAATAACTCAACGTATTTTAATATTGTAGTAAATTATAATAATACCACAAGATTGAGCTATTTGAGTGATACTCAACAAATACAAATAATATGATAATAATTAATAAAACAAACCTAATTACTAACTTATTTTGTGTACGTATAAAAAAATCAAAATTTTCTTTCTAAACACTTTTACAATTACGCAGGACGGCATTCAATATTGTTATTTGTAGAACGCCGTCCTGTAACTGTCAAGATTTTTTTTCCAAAATGTCTCCAGTTTTGTTAAATGTTGCGGCTGTTGCAGAACTTTATGGCTTAAACACAAAGTAATTTGTTGTTACTTATTTTATTTTACTCATATTGATTACGTCCGATTTATCAATGTTTTGATATTTTGTGCAAACTTCAATGGTTAAATTTAATATTGATGTTTTGTAAACATCAATATACAGAGTGTTTTCAAACTGAAAGCAAAAATAAAATGTGTAAATAGAAAGTCTCAATACCATTTTTGACTATATCGGTTTGTAAAGAATTTTAACCAAAATAACGTTATTTTAACAAGTTCCCAAAATGACCATCATAAGCATTAATACAAGCAATGGCAATGACAATGATAATTGACAATGCATCAAAATTTGTTGTAATTTGACTGTGCAATGCAAGATTCCCAATTATTATTGTTTATTAGCTGCTCACAAACAAACCAATTGTTTCATGTAAAATAATCCAGTAGCTTTAGATTAGGAGCGAGGGAGACCTTGCAGGCTAGTTTACTGGACCTTTTCTAAAAATCATCTAATCATGTTACGAAAAGTAAGAAACATTGCAAACAATGCAAATCTTCCGTCTAATTTTCGATTATTTGTTAACTGAAAATCTTTGTTGGTAAGCTCGTACTTTAATTGCATATGGATTTACTAATATCCGAATATGTTGATATATAAATCGTTAATGCCATCTCTCGTAAATATAAATTTATTGTTCTATGGTATTAAAATAATAAAATTAGGATTTTATTGATGTCACCCATTTACTCTAATAGGTCATTGATAAATCGCAAGTCATTGTGCCGTGTTGCCTGGTGTAGGTAAAACTTTTTGAAAATGATATGAGTGAAGACTAACTATTTAAAGGTTTTTCAGATATTTTTTTTTAAATATATGTAAAATCTAATGCTGATCCAGGGGTCATCAATAATTGCGTAAACAATTAGTTTTTTTTCTGCCAGGGTGTGCTGTTAATATGGATCTAAACTACAACAACTTTCAGTTCCAAATTCAGAAAACAATCAAAATGCATAAAAAATACTCGACAAAAAGGTTGTTTTTTGTTAGAAAATCTTAATTAAGACTCACAACATGATTTTGACAAACGTCAAAATTATGTCTTATAGTAGCCATTTTTGAAAATTTGTTAAGGTAATTTTATTTTTGTCACAATTGTTTTTTTAAAGTTTTTTTGTAAGTGCTTTTTCCAAAATAATGTGTGATTTTCGATTAAGAATCTTGAAAACAAAGCGAAATTGGCAAAAATGTTATTGAGATTTTGAATTTGAAATAATAAATTATATACAACTTTTAATTTTTGTCTCCAGTTAGGAAACACCACTTTCATTATTATAACAATAATGAAAATGGAAGAGTAGCTATTATTTCAAATATCAATATTAATAAGAACTATTAAAACGCACAACCACTGGCTTTGAATTTATTATTAAAATATTTGTGAATAAAAAGCAATTATCGTACAATATTATGTTAAAAGACTTTTGCATGCTGCTGCTACAATTTGAAATAAGAAAATGTTTAAATTATTAAAAACATTTTTTTGCACTTTGAATGAAAGTTATTAATTATTCTTAAACCAAGCGTATGTATAAACAAAAAATATTTTATAACATTTATATTTATAAATTAAATAAATATATTATTGAAAAAAATTACAAGCATTGTTTAAATATAATTTAAAGCTCAAGTATTTGTATTATCTTAAATTATATTTTAATTAAAAAAATATAAATTAATTCAATCAAGAGCGCTGCGCTGCCTGAAGTTTCGTTTAAAAATGTAAAGAATTTGAATTATAGAAAATTAATCGGCTTTACAAGCAAAAATGCGTTTTTAAGTTTATGAAAGAATTTAGTAGCGTTATAATAAAGCCATAAATTATGTAAGAAATACATTACCGAGCATTTCCCACCTCCATACATTTTCCTCCACCACTTTTCCTTGAGCTTGTGCAGCTTCCCATCCTCTTGCATTTTTAATACAGCCCCACTGATTGCCGTTCTGTACGGTGAATCTAGCATCGAGAAGCAATTTGTTATTTAATTTATGCACGAGCAATGACTATACAAAAAAGGGTCGGACAATTATTTCAAATAAATTATTTAGGAACGGATTGTGTGTAATCGCTTTATTTAGTTGAGTATTTTCAAGATTGGTGTCGTCGGTATTTACTAATTGCTTTGACATTTTTTCGAATGGCACGTCTCAAATAGTTTCTTTTGAGGTTGCGGATACCTAAGGAGTCAATCCGCAAATTCACTTAAGAGCTGAAAATATCTCGCATTTTTCTAAGGATGTTTAGAAGAATTTATTAGGTAATTGAGCGCAAGAAGCGAAGAAGAGGTAAGGTAAGGAGAAGAGACCGACTCGTAAAAGATCAGCAGGGGTCGTTTGTTGTTAGTATGCAAAGAGACGCCGCCGAATACCAGCAGAGGCTCTTCAACTCTTTCTATGCAGTAGTTTTCTTACGCGGACCTTTCAGTACCGTAGATAAAGAAATTAGACCGGAAAGACAACACTCTATAGGCCTTTTTTTAAAAATTGAACTTTTATTCTATTTCCATTGAAATATTTTCCCCAAGGAGAACTTTCTAGCCGTTATAAATTGCGCCGTAATATTTTTTTAGTGCGGCGTAAAAAATTACATATGGCAATGGTTTGGGACCTATTTGCGTTGTAAAGTGTGACACGTGATCTGTAGATTTATAGAAGACGGTCGTGTTCAGAAGAAGCCGCGATCTCTTGAGTTAGTTAGTTCGGACACCGCGTGGGTTGCTGCCAGATGGAACGGACACGATAGCGATTGACAAACTATATTTACTCTAACAAGCTTCAATACCCAGAACTCTCTGATATATTACTGATTAAATTATATCTCGACCTATACAAGGTGCAATGCCACCCCTTTCAATATATTTAAGCAACGTTTTTAAAGTAAAACGGTGACTAAAAACATCACTTATTATTCAATCTGATCGATTCATTTAAAAAAATCTTCTTTTTTAATAAGCTAGTTATTGAAAAAATACATATTTATTAAATAATATATACAGGGTTATAATAATCTTCCTGCGTTGCATGGGTAACTTCGTTATTTTCAAGGTTACAATGTCGGTAAAATTAGCAAAGTTGGGTAGGATTTCAAGAAGAACTTAATGCAATTTTTTAAATTTAAATCGATCTTAAACTTTTTCAATTATTAAAAAAATTGTCGATTTTTTTCAAATTAGGCCTCTGCCTATCCAGTTAAGAAAATGTTTGTAATAAATAATTAGATACAATGCATCTAAGCAGGTGCGCCATCATGTTGAAAGTAATTTATATTTTGTATCATGTTCAATGAAAAATCATCTTTTATTTTCTTGTAAATTATTTTGCACAAATATCGCCTTAAATAGCGAGTTTAAATTTTCTTCGTAAAAATATGGTCCGAGTATTTTTGTACCAATAATACTATAAAATACATTAATAAAAAAGATCATATTAATCTGGTATTTTAAATGTCACGTGTGGATTTTCTTTTGCCCAGTAATTTTTTCAGTTATAATTCATCAATCTTTTCGACGAACCATTTGGCATAATTTAACCGTTAAGTTTGTTGGGTACTATGTGTTTCCAATATAATGATGTACGGCTTTAAATTATTATTGTTTTAAAATTTACCTTGTTTATTCACTGGATACATTCAAGTCTAGTTAAATTTCTTTTGTTGCATTATAACTTTATATGGCAATACTGGATTTTTAATAAATTTTGTTTTCAATTAATTTTTTTGCTACAACTACTTTCAAGTTTTGCAAATAATCTTGTTGTCTTCTTTTCATACATGTTTATAGATACAAATCAGCTGCATTTGCATTACAATTACAATTTTATTATAGTTAGAAAATAACACATAATTTCTTTCTTTGTACGAATAAGTCATACTTTAAGTTAAAACTATGATATCTACAGAACTACGTTTGAGAATAAATTAGCATTCTATTATTTTCCGATGCACCCTAATTCTATGTAGTAATAATTATTTTTTACATATTTTATTTTTTTACACTTTCTGATATAGATAACAAAAATAGATATGACAAACTATACATTTTGAGTTGAGAAAAAAAATGTATTTTACTTGGTCCATGATCAACTAAGATTGCCATTAAAAAAAGACAAGTTTGGATTATATCTTAAAAATCGTCTTACTAAAAAAGTGTCTTGACTTTACTTCAAATTTCAGAAACAGGTCTACAAAATAAATTTTTTTTATTCCAGCACAAAAAGTTACAAAGATAATTTTAAAAACCGGCAAATTTTTGTTTTTTTTTGTAACCTTTTCCTTGATTTAAAAAAAATGTTTTTTAACATTTTTTATATTATATTTACACTGAATAACATTGCAATAATTTTTCAATTTTTATTGATATTTCACATGATTTATAGATTTTTTAATGTTTTTCTTTTTTTTAAGACATTTTTTTATAGTTTTTACAGTTTTTTGTTTTATAACTTCTTAACCTTTAAAATTTTCCAGCCTGTTTAAAGACCCTATTATAAAAATAAAATTGAGACATCTTGTACAGTTAAACTAAATTACAACCAATCAAGAAAAGATAAAGTTTAGTACCAGATAAATCTGGTACATACATTTTTTTTCTAGATACCCACATGTACTAAAGTGCATGTGGGTAGCTAGTAACTATAGAAGAGCTTTTAAATATATAATGTACCCAGTTAAATTGGCACCATATTATTATCAACTATGGGGAATAAGTAATTTTTATAAAAAGTTTTGTATGGTCCCATACCTAAATTGCAACGATCAGATCTTACAATAACAATGTCCTATCTGTGAACGTCAAATTTTATTTGAAAACTAGTAATGTCGGTGTTATTGAGTATGGAAATAAAAATAAAGATTGTGTAAATTATGGGTGATAATTATTATGGCACGTATCTAATAGCAGCTGAAATATTTATCAACATTCAGGTAAACATGTATAGTACGCCCATAGATATTTTAGCCATATTTACGTATTAATCAAATGCCGTATAACTAAGATATCTATGGGCGTACCATATACATCATGCTACAACTATTAGAATTAAAAAAAATAAAGCATATGGATAAAGGATGTTAAAATAAATTTAGTAATAAACTTCAAATATTAGTTGCAAGTGAGGACATAACTTTAAATGTATGCCCGACAGCGCACCTGAAGGACTTTTATTATAAAATTTGCACAATTCAGTTGCCATGCAATAAGTTTTCGAAAATTGCTAAGAATCAAAAGTTGGAGCTACAAGAACTTCTGTCCAGATTATTTTTTTAAATAATAATATATTATTACTTAGACATAAACTTTTTTAATATTTGACATTAAATGATGAATTGTTGAGATATAATTGTAAAAAACTGCAGGCAGTTTAATCACTAGAAATATTCACTAGATGTAGCAAGCTGTTAATTCGAGAAAGTTCAGTTGTCATTGGTTGAAATTTGAATTTTAATGACACATTTTGTAATCTATGAGGAAAATAGTTGTTTAAAAAAAACAGAGAGTATGACAAACGCTTTGAAATTTCTTCCCTTATCTAAGGGTAACTAGTACATATTTTTTCAGCAAAACTACATCTCATTAAAATAGTAACGGTGAGTGCAAAATTAGGATGGTGAAGTGACACCAAACTTAAATTTAAATTGCAGTCGTGATCAATATTACTTTAAAGTAATATTGATCAAGAGCGGTTTTTTGGTTTATTGGTATGAAAACCAATGTTTGAAAGGGCATTAACAAAGATAAAATAATTGAACCTTTTTTCTTTAAAAAAATCTGTGAATTCACAAAATCAATTGAATAATTTTCTAAATAATCTAGTAGAACAACATTAACAGGTGTGTTACAAAAAGGACGGTGCAACATGTTGTAGTACGTTGCGAGTACGACATTACTTAAAAAATATTTTTGATGGAAAATTAATTTACGGATATTCTGTGAGATTTGTTTGTTGTGCTACTTGAACCAAAACATATATCAACCCTTTACAGTCGTCGAACATTTCGAAAGAATTATTACAGAATTGATTCAGACTATAACCCTAAATATGATAAGAGAAACTATTAATTATTAAATATTCATATTAACATTATTATATTAAATTAAAGATTATCAAAAAGTTTGTCTAGAAATTGCATGAATTTATTTCAATTGTAATTTGACAATCAAATTACAATTTATTGTATTTAAATAATAATTTATACTTTATTATTTTAATTTAAATAAATGAATGTGATGTCTTAAGCAACAATGTTTTGGATACAGACTTTTCTGGATATTTATCATTGCACAAAATATATTAAGTTGAATATTTCCCAAAAAATGCTCAAATAAATTTGTTAAAAATATCGCATACAGACTGATATTAATTATTGTGTTTACATTGATAATGATCTAATATTAACATATATTAACTAATTTGTCATGTTTGATTTGTATATATTAATTGCGTTGCTTAGCGCCAGCGCACTTATTGTTGAAATTCTTGCACAAGTGCAATTTTCACTGTAAACTGTATCAGATTTGTTAAAAGTTTTAATAATAAAAATAAATTATAGAGGAAAATGGTCATAATTATAGCAATATGTTCAAATTTATATATAATTTCAAAATAAATAATTTTGTTACGTATTAATTATTCATTGACTTTGCATGTAACTAATGAATTGACAACTGATCCATTATAAGTTTTAAACCAAGCTAAACTTTTTATAAAGAATAATATATTTTCTAAATATGATAATAAAAAAGTTTTCTTTATGGTGCCAACTTAAGTAGACACACTGTATTATAAATAATCAATGTTAAAATATTAATATACTTACTAACTGGCATGGCAACACCATATCCTTTTGAATCCAGCAATCCACCAACTTGTATCAATTCACAATCTCTTTCCATTTCATATTCAATTGAAGAACTTTCCATTAAGAAAGCATACAAACGTTTACTAGTTTTAACACGTTTAACTCCATCTTTATTACTTTTTTCAAAAACACTTGGTTCAGCTGACTGCATTTGTGTCCACATTCGGTGATATGTTGAAAAGTTTGAATC
>JARJEC010164333.1:0-11446 GCA_030264575.1 Tachinus sp. AB-2021 | reverse complement strand
GCTTGAAAGAAAACATCGTACAGGAAGCAGGAAAACGGCAACTTATCTGGTACGGACACGTGAAAAGGATGGCAGATCATCGACTACCAAAAATTACGCTCGATTCGGTCCCTCCTGAAAGACGGAAACCAGGCAGGCCCAGGAAATCCTGGAATGACGGCATCCAGAAATCGATGAGCGAAAGGAATCTGCAAGACGATCAATGGCAGGATAGGTTAGGATGAAGGAAGAGTCTGGAGATCGGACAGCGTCGACAGACATTTTATAACCGATGTTATTTTTTTTATTTTTTGGTTTCGACCTCTCGTACGTGGTACTTCATTATGAAATAAAACAATTTTTTACCACAATAATATTTATTGAAAACCAATATATATTTTTACTTTTATTTCCATATTTTTAATTAACATATTTTAGAACGACTGGTTTTGTTATGTTAGAATATCCTTTTTGGCATTTTTATTATTAATACTAATAATTTGAAAATTAATATTTAAATAAAACAACAATTTATATATCTTATCACGAAAAATATTTATTAAACCCAAGTTTCGACTAATTACCTAGTCATTTTCATAGGGTGATAGAGAGAAATATAAAGCAAAATAAAATAGCAAGGTTTTTTCTTTATTGAATCCGAACGCATTATTGTAAGATTTTCATTTTATTAAAAACATAAAAATCAAAAAGAATTGAGGCTTTTTTCAATAAATCAATTTTTCTTTCCACCACAGTCTAGTTTCACTTTAATTATCAGTAATCCATTACCCCCAAAATTATATGGATTAGTAAAAAGCTCTAACAGGATGCCCCTATACAACCAGTAGCTTCATACATTAACGATAATCCCACCCATAAGCTAGAAATAAAATTAAATACATTAATCAAAGATTATACAAAATTTTGCTCTAAGTTTAAGTTTCCAATTCACTAGCCAATGAAATTAAAAACTTATAAACCCCCAAATATATGCAGTATGTTCTTTAATATTCCTCCAAATGCATGTCTCGACTTAATTTCAAACATGTTTGATTATATTAATATTTGCCCATTTATTCGTGAAGAAATATTATATACTAGCTATTTTCAATTTGACAATCAATTCTTCAAACAAAACGCAGGTCTATCTGTGAGTTCACCCTTAAGTCCCCTCCTAGCAGAAATATTTATAGCATTTTAAGAAAAAACAATTTTTAAATGATTTAAAAAGACCTTGCTTTAAAACATATCTTCTTTTGATATAGATACGTAGATGATATTTTAGTATGTTTTACAGGCACTCAACGACAACTAGACATTTTTCTAAATTTTATAAACAGTATTCACCCCAACATTAATTTTAGCGTAGAATCTAAAAACAGAATGAAGAATCTGAAACAGACAATAAAATAAACTTTTTAGACCTAACAGTGTGTCACATCAATAATGCTTTTACTTTTGATATTTGTCGTTTTTTGTTTGTTTATGTCCAAAAATAATATCTTTTGTCCCCAAAAAATATATCTTCACTTCATATTTTGGCCATATTTTGAAAAAAATAGGAGATATTCTCAGTAAATTGAATTATCACGTAGCTTTTAAAAATACCAGCAACTGTCTACCCTATTTTTCAACGCAAAAAATAGCAGATAAGAGTATATCAGTTATGTTGTTCGACATATGATGCTCGATATATAGGACCAACAGGAAAAAAATTGATATAAGAGAACACTACCTGTCTTTTAGATTGTCACATTCCGAAAGCACATTTGCTAATTATTTTTTCGAATTTTTTTTTCGAAAATAATCATTCATTTCCGGCAACATTATTCTAGTAAAAGTAGATATTTACAGCTAAGAATAGTTCTTCGCTGAATTTACTTAATGACCAAACCGACTTTTATCAATCCCTCTTATTTAAAATTCTTTAAAATTTAATCTATTGAGTAGTGTTCTAGTATAATAGCCCTTATTACGTAATTGGCACACTAATCCCCCCACCGTTTTTAAATATATTGTTTACCATGTTTAATCTAATCTTAGTCATTATTATTAACCCCACTTTTTAATCTGTTTTTATACCTGTGTCCTATATATTGTATTCTTTTATTCTTTGAAGGTCTTGTTATTTAGTTAAAACTAGTCCGGTGGAATAAATATTTTTTGTGATAATATATACAAAAGGTTGTTTTATTTATTAAAATGCAATATTACATAGTAAACCACCATTCAACATTTAAATTAATAGTTAATTATTATTTATTCTTATATAGCTCAATTTTCTAAAGGAATGTTTATTTTTGACAGCTGCATTTTTGTGAAATGGAATGTGTATGCATTAAACCTAAAAATCTTTCATAAAGTCACTTTTTGATTTGCAACTTGCTACTTCTCACTTGACAGGTCAAAACCGGCATTTAGCAGTGATTTCACAAATTTTTGCGTATATTACAAATTAAAATATGTTTATAAATTTTTATTTTTTGAAACTTTAGTTTATATTTGCAATGTTATACAAATATTGCAATAATATTTTTAAATTGCATATCTATTCGTAATAATACTAATAAAACATATTTTTACGTATACTGTAAATTTGATTTATACCTACATATAAACACAAATTGAATAGATTTTCAAGGGTGAAGTCAATCTCCCGGAGGCATATATTATTATAAGGGAGAGTAACCCTAATTTCATGCGCATATTTCGCAAATTGAATCTATAAAGTTTGATAGAACTGCAAACCATTTCAATATGAAATTGAGCTGTTTATTTGGTTATTGGAAATGTTTTTTTAGAACGTTCCCAAATGGCATGCTTACTTCTACATCATTGGAATAGTGTGTTTACAGTATTTAAATAATACATCAATTTATGCAATTATCGTTAGATAAAATGCGTCAATATAATTTCAAATTAAATCAACACAGTATTATTATATTCACCATCTACAAGGTGTCCAGAAAGTCCAGCCTCGGTCAAATATCGGAAGAAATACATATCAGATAGCAATCATAATAAGCTCGCTGGTATTTAATTTTACTAAATACCTTTATAAGTCATAACCTTTATTGGTATGGAATTAATTACAATATACTTACTATAAAAATACTTTTAATTTTCAAATACTTTTCATCGTTTGTGTCTTTTTTTAATTGTAAACAAGCAATACAAATTCACGATATTAATTTTTGCCACTAATAAAAGTTCCCTGTACCGGGCACCATTTTCACGAAATGACAAAGGAGTATCATTTCGTGAAAATGATGCCCGGTGTGACGTAAACTTGTAAACCAACAATTCAATTTTTTTCAAAGGTGCTAACTTGCCAAAAATTTGCACGACGGCGGATTCTTGACATATTAACAAGCACAAGAAAACGTAATAATGTAACATTAATTAAAAAAATAAACATAACCTGCTTTTTTGTGTTAGATTTTTCTTCAACAAAAAAGGGGGTTACGTTTTTTTCAGCAATAAAATTATTCTTTGTTAGCAAAAGTACTAGGAAGTTGCCGCTTCAAATTTGATCCATTTTTATTTTGACCATACTTGGTCTGCATATACAGTTTGATAAAACAACAAAAGTTTTTTATGTTCTTTTACTTTTGTCATTTGTCATACTGTAGAATATCAGAAAAATACTAAATGTATTTTAAGAATTTTCAGATGCTTCAATCAATTTGTGAAAAAATAATTCACGGTAAAATATGAGTTAGTACACGGGTCACAACTAAAACAGGTACGAACCTATATCTTTTTTTATTTACTTATATTTTCTTATAACATTTTTGTTTGACATAATTAAACAATACTTTGCCGCTAAAAATTTTAAAAATTTCATTTCCAGTTTATGCGGAAATAATGTATAATTTTAAATAAAACACGGTATTTTTTTGAAATTTTTATTTGTTGGTCCTTTATAAATCTTAATTTTTAAAAGATTTATTAACATCATAATTTCATCATATTTTATAATTATTGCATTACAAAATTTTTATAATAAACCTGATAAAACAGACATTTTGATGACGATTGATAAGAAAAAAAAACTTTTACATGGCACCATAGTGAAAAAAGTAAGTTGCATTCTTTATAGTAATTATGTCATTTATAATAGCCCATAAATCACTCAATTTGAAAATGCGTCCAAATAATAATTTTCCGATTATATTTAGATGTTGCTATAGAAAAATAAAAAAATATTCAAAACGTTAATTCAAAATTAGGTTATGTTAATAAAACTTCGGAAAATTGGAAATTATACTTAAAATAATCCAATAAATTCAAATTTGCAAAAATATACCGAGTTCATATAAATTAAAAAAGATGTTGCATATAATAATCGCTACATTTTTCATTGGAAAATATTCATAAGTAAAAAACATAATATATCGACCAGTATCTGCTTCACTGTCACCTTGTATAAGAAATGATATTGCTTCAATTCCAAGAATACAGATTTAAAAGCATTAGAAAATGATTAAATTAATCCGAGTGTGCCAAAAAATATTTATTGAAGGTCTACATTGAATTTACTTATCCGACGAACATTGTATAATCAATAGAATAATTTACCATTTTAACAATAAAAATATGTAAGTTATTATTAGAAAATTAAATGTCAGTAAATTTATCGACTTGATATTTTTATTTACTCAACATAACAAAAAACGTTTTGTCCTACCTTATTTCTAACCGATACAAACAAAGTTAATTAAATAATATTAAGAAATAATGAATAATGTATACAAATTAATTAATTTGAGAATACCATAAGAGTTTATTTAGTATAATTAATTAATACTTTTTTATTTATACAATAATCGAAAAAGACGGGTATTATGTGATAATTGACTAAACGATATGAATCAATTAACTAAATTAATACATTCTAATAATAAAATTACGTTTTGTTCCAAACTGAAACATTTATTATTAATGTTGCTAATGGAAAATATATTCAATCAAATGGTCTTTTATCTTTATAGCTGTCGTTACTCCCTCGTCTACAGTCTATCACAATCCACGCTCGTGAGTTCAATTAGTACTTTCCAATCGCTACGTTTACTCGATCAATTATAGGGAATCTAATATGTTTAAACGTACTATTAGTGAAACGCAATAAATCACGTTGATAAATAAAACGAGGTGCAATTAGTTGAGTATCTTTTATTAAAAACACATGAAAGTGTGAGAATTTATAAATTTTTACAGAATATTTATTTAAACTTACTCCTTGATATTTAAATAGAATTCGTCGATAAACGAAGTTAGAAATGGACGCAAAGTTAAATTGAAATACATCCGCTTAAGAAATTAATAAACGTTTTAATATAATATATTAAAATTGTTAATTAATTTAAACTATAAAACAAAAATACTATGTTAAAACGTTTACAATGATAAATACATATATTAATATTATTAAATACTTAAGCGATCATACACTTATATAAATTAATTATACAATCAACACTTAAGGGAAACATGAAATACAAATCCAGATAACAGCTAGGGACATAGAATATTAATCATTGTTGATTAGTGTACACACAAATTGAAATTTATTCGTACTTATTGTTATAATAATTATGATTTTTAATTTAAATGTAATGGTATCAAATATAATGTTTATAAAATTTATAAGTTGAATAATATGCAAATTAAAATTTAATTATTTATTATTATATTCAACTAAGTATCATAAATAAATAAATATCAATTATTAAAGTCAATTATTATTTAATTTGTCTCCAAATGTGTTAATTGGATATTATGAAACATATCAATAATGAGGTATTTATTTATTTTTGTTTTAATGCAATAATCTAATATTGATTTTGTGCAAATGATTCTAATTAAATTAATATGCTCTGCATGATGATTCTGCTTTTACAAATAGGTATTTAATTTTGATCGCTATCATGTTCATAGAATGTGTATAAGATACACGAATTACCTATATAATCACACATATTTAATATTACTAATCATAATAACAACATTAATATATTAACAATAATTAACGTTCTCTGTCGCTTTGAATTACCTTCATCGGTATTATTACAATTGGAAAGGATGAATACTATATCAGGAAACATTTATTGCAAGTGTCGTCAAATTAAAATAATGAAACCTATCAATCAACGACAACAAAAAATGTTATCTTTCACTTTCGCTTCCAATTTTTATCCAATTTCCTAATGCATTTCATTTTAATCGGCAGCAGTTTCCTTAATTAAATTAAAAACGGAATTGAGCATATATCAGAAATAATTATTATAACTCAATCAATCATTTAACACAACATTTTCAACAAATATCCTAATTATTTACAAGTAATTGTTGATATAAATATTTCTAATTTTCAATGCGACAAATACTACATAATCACATTGCACATTTTTTTACACGAGGAAACTGCTTTAAAATCATTTTATTTTAATTTTATTTAAAAATTTTAAATGAAAACCATAAAAATATTTATACGTATATAAAATATTGATGATCACAATTTATTTTATTTTAATAAAAAAATGCGAGCCGATGCTGGCTCGAATATTTACGTCATATTTTCATGTATTTAATTTTATTATTTTTTTATTAATAATTTATATTAAATGACAAAGTGCTTCAATATAATATGATATTTAAAAAATACACTTAATTTCTAATTTCATATTTTACAAATCCTTAATGCTATTCTTTAGTTTTCAATTCTTGCACATGATTAGGGTTTTTTGTGAATGTGAAGACACAAATTGCTTTGGATGATCAGGGGAATTATTTACAAATAATGCTTGTGGGCGCGTGTGTACTACGTTAATAAATTGAATTTTATATTTAATCATAACAGCCATTCAAAATACACTAAGTCAAACATATATGTACACTGAAAAGAGAAATACTTGTGTTTTATTGATGTTTGGTTTGTTTTTTATTTACTTTTGTTTAGATATGCTATGCTTGAAATGAATTTTTCTTTATTGCAGGTTTACGTGAGGCATGTGAAGAGTGTCGTGGGAACTATAAGGAGAATATAGGTATGTATTGAAACAGCATTGGAATTTATCTCCATATAGGACGGCGTATGGATGTTTTTCCGTACAGTGGCTTCCGTAGGATTTTCTTTTTCCATGCAAGGTAATTGAGATACTGGCAATTGAAAGAAGTGCCTCATGTTCGGATCGTGGGCCTCGGTCACGTAGTTGTTCGAACTGTCTTGTTGATGATCATAGTTGTAATCTGGGCCATCGTATGCTACATCAAATTCATCGTCTTCAGTAGGAAAAGCATTATCGTTAATAGTTTGAGATTTCTGTTGAATTACACGTGAATCTGGATCTTCATTGTTATCTAAATAACAAATCAATTCGTCTAGCATATTGCGTATTCTTTCATTTTTAGTTTCATTTCGAAGATGATGCATCCAATCCATGCGGCAATCGCAGATAAACTGATTATCTGAAAAAAAAAGAAACAAAAAATTAATATTATATTTAATTGAGTATAACAATATTTGCTGAAACTTGGTTTTTTAAATTTAAATAAAATAATATAAAACATTTTATTATATTTAAATTAACATTATTTTAGAATTTATTGAAGCATTTTTTTTTCATGCATTTTCATATTTATAAGTTGATTGTATTATCCATAATGTTACGTATTTCACACAATAACTTGATGTGCATTTCGTATTATTTCAGTTCATTATAATATTTACAATATTGCCCAAACAATGACATGCTCTTGGATGAAATCCAACAATTATTTGACATTATATTGCATATTAGATATTAAATTACATTTACAAGGTTTTTCAACATAACAGCATAATTAATAGTATAATAATTTATGATAAATGTACGATACATTTATGTAAATTTTTATAAAGCATTTATAATTATAGTTACATAAATTTTAAAATAGACATTGTTATTACAATGCTTTACTATTTAAGTTTATTTACTAGTTTGTTAATGCCTTAAAATTAAACTCATCATTGTACGTAACAGTAAATAATTTAATTTCAAGTCATTTCCTTGGCAGAAAATCGCTGTAACCATGACAAAGAGTGTATTATTGTAAATATTGTCTCTATCTTCGCATTTGTAAAAATAAAAGATTAAAACCGGCCTCAAAACCAAACCTGGTTCGGCCCGGCCCAAAGCCCAATCGGGCTAAGACTCGGGCCGGGCGCCAGGCCCAATTTGCCTCTATGATATGGTACAGTAAATTAATATTAAATATATATTTGGTAAAAATACAAAAAGTATCAATTGAATGATTATTATGCAATGAGTTTAGTTAGTTTGGCAATAAATAAATAGTAAGTAGACAAAGATTTTTTTAAAATTAAAATCTCTACAAATGTCTGTGCTGCTTTAGTTGCTCTAAGCCAGATTTCAATTATTCAGTTAATTGTAAATATGTTATTGTTATTTTACGGACAAACTGTTTACATTACAAAAAATCGACATTCCATTCAGCTCGTGCATCAAGCCCGCATTTAAATGAGATGTAAATGCATGTGTATTTCAACAATATTTTATTTTCACATTCACACTCATCCAAATCTGCTTTTGTTTTTTTATTTTGTAAAATTATTTTGTAGCGCTGAGGATGGTGGCAGGTATTCTCCGAAACGTCAGCATGATAAAATAAACGGAGTTATGCATTTGGTCCTTTATTGCCGCTTACCCACTTCAAAACTATTGAATATTTTATATTCAACACCACTCAATAATTTATATAATGTGTGTGGCGTACGAGATTCCCGGAACCACAAATGCAATTACGAAAATCAAGCTATCATCCCGACGACGAGCTCCATGGTTGCGCTATCAACAAGAGCCTCGCCGGAGCCAATCATCAATTCCCGAGGTTGATAGAGGGGGTGAACGAATCCCTATATAAAGCCACGCAATACAGAATAGAGGGAATGGAGTCTTGCGAGCACTGGATATCACTAAGGTCTTTATTGCACCGAATGATAGCTTCCGTTCTCTCCTCTAGATAACTCTACGCTGCTACATGGCTGGTATCTAGATTTTAGGACACGGTTGACGCTTGCGCTGTAATTTCACGGTCGACTTTACTGTTCCTACTATCGCAAATTCCACGCTGCGTATCAGTTAGGGATATCTAATCTTAATAAAAAAACGCGCTGCTATGCGGCCTTCTATTATAAACTATCCAGCAACCAATTATAATTGCGCTGTGTTATGCACTCGGTCTACTTTGCGCTGTATCTTTGCCAGGCCTTTTATTTACTTGGTTCTTGTTTGATTATTTATTCATTTTTCTAGTTTGTTATCATTTCATCTTTTTATTCCTTTGTGAAACCATTTGTTTACTTGTTTTATAATTTATATTGTGTTAAATTTGTTCCTTATATATATATAAAGTTTATTATTTGTTCGTTTGTTAATTTTATTTATTTTTGTTCTGTTCATATTTATAATTGTTATGTGAATTTATATTTAATCTGTGATAAAATATCTGGCGTCCAACCTTTTAAACAACCTTCCGATAATAATACAACAACGGAGGTTTTCCCCGTGGCACTGACATCGGTCTTAACTGCACTGATAAACGATCCACGCATCCGTTCTTGTTGCATTTGTTGTATGTGATTTGAATTAAGATTAATAAATGTCCAGCCAAAAAAATCAATGGAACCACAAAGTTAAATAATTGATAAAGATCTGCAATATTGATATACCTCTTTACTATTTCCGCAAGAGTGCGTTTCAAACGGCATGAAAAATAACTAAAGCACTACCCTTCGAGAAGCCATATATTTATCCACGATATTGAAATAGGCATTTCATTATTGAATTTAATTTTTAAATAGATAAGACAGGAGAAACCTTAAAAGCAACGAGGGTAGGGGCCCCGAAATAAAAAATTCTTTAGTGCATTATTTATTGCCATCTATTATTAAAAGAAAGTATGAAAACATAATTGCCTTTAGAAATCTTACATTTTTTACTCTTTTTAATTTATTTACTCATTTTTTTAATATATTCGATTGAAACAACCATTGTCTAAAAAACAGTAACTATTCGAATCAATTCATAATTAGTGTTTGTAACAAATGTATAGCTACATAAAGACATAATTTCGTAGTTTGGTATGAACAGATGCACACCAAAAGAATGGAGAGAGTAGAATTTTAATTAATTAAAATTTTGAATAGACGTTACATAAAGAAAATGTAAATATTTGTTAAAAAAATATAAATTTCTATTTTGCATTGGCAGTCATCATTATTCTCGACGGCACAAAACTTGATTTATTTGTTTTAATTTTTCATCATATTAATACGCAAATGTATTCTCATTTAATATAATTAATGGCGTTTTCTGTATGGGACGTATTATTAATATTACCTAATATATTTGCATGGCAAAAAATTAACATACAAATTAATTTTTCACATATTGATTACCATCCTATATAATTAAACCTTCACTTTATAACTTTTAATAAACCTGTAATAGGTTTGTCTTTATTGTTTTAACATGTTATATTATACTTTTTTAATTACGTTAATGTTAGAATGCAGCTACACTATTTAGAAATCACACAAGCCACTGTGGAAGCTGCTTTTAGAATATTAGAATGGCCACAACTAACCACTTTCTGTGACAAGTTTGTTCGTTGTACCCAAATAGTGGTTATATACATTTACAGGAACAGAAAGTTATATTACATACACCAGAAATGCGCTACATGCAAAATTATGTAGGCAGTATGGCTAATAAGTTAAACAATGTATACTTATAGATATGTTGTTATGAGCTCTGTTAATTGTTGATGCAAAAATGATTAAATACAACAAATGGTGCAGATTAACAAACTATTACCCTGATTTAAATGAATTTGAAAAAATCCTTTTTACAATGTTTTAAATGTTACCCGTGGCATTTTATTTTATTCAAATTATATAATTGACTGAAGTTTAGTTAATATATTTTAAAATACCCGCTACAGTCAGAGGGAAAAGATAACAAAGAAGACAATTGAACTTATACATTTCCATATAGATTTGGTTATAATAACATCCAACTATTCAAGTAATAGTTACTTGAATAGTTGGATGCATATAAATGAAATCAGTAAAAGTAAATATTCAATCAAAAAAGAGCCGAATAGATAATTATGCGCATATTCATCTGCAATTACAAATATTATCAGTTTTAAAAGATCAATACAAGTAATGCCAGCGGTCGGAATTTGATTTTGCTGGCTACTTTGATTGTTCATACAAGTTGGGCCAAAAAAATGTGCGGGAAGTACCGATATCGATGTGCAATTATGTTTTATGGTTATAGAAAAAAAATCCATACAACGTTGTTATATATTGTTCGAAATTTACAAATAATAAATGCCTTTATTGTCAACATTATAGAACACAAAAATAATTATAATATATTATATTACAATATCTTGG
>JARJEC010164300.1:0-12131 GCA_030264575.1 Tachinus sp. AB-2021 | reverse complement strand
CTACATCAAATAAATCAATACAAAAAACATCAATGCAACAGAACAAAAGATAAATAAATCTACAAAATTCAATTGAAATAATAAACACTATACAGATAAAGTAAAGTTTGATTGAAACATAACAAACATAGACTGTGTTAGAGCCAATAAAAAAACTTGTTTTATGTTCTCCCAACAGAATCATATTTTCAAATGCTTGGAAAACAGCCACTGGAAAATATCTTAATATATAAAACACGCTTTAATGAGTAGTTGTCACGTTATTACAAGTTTCGCAAACACCTAAGGAATTGGGTATCGTGTTTCAAATAAGTATGATAGAAATCAGAAAGGTGTATTAGCTTAACGTAATTGAAACTACGGATAACATGCAAAAGCATAATAATTATTATAGTGAAATATTGGCTGCTATAAAATATATATATATAATATATTAATAATAGATCGCCAGTGAAGGTAATTTATATTATTATATAAATTATTGTTTGCACTGAAGCTTATGTGTGTTGATTAGTTTAAATTTATTGAATTTACGTATCGTTGTAAGAGCTAATTTTAATCTTACTCAATGATGAATAAGCAAAATATTTTGATTTACACAGTTTAGAAATAAGGAACCAGAACAATTTTATTTTTTAATTAAATAAATTTATGATTTTTTTTGTACCTTTTAGCAAGTAAATTAAAAGATCAAATCTTTGTTAAAGCAGCTAGTCAACCTAACCGAAATATATACTGCAATATTTGAATTAAATTTTACTATTAAATGGATCATAACCTTGTTGGATGGTTTTGAATTTTTTTTCATTTAAAACTATATTCATTTTAAAATGAAGTATATCTTCGATATATAATAATTTTGTGACGTATTCTTACATATATTTGTCATTTACATTTCAACAAAATTGTAGTAAAATGCTATTTAGAATTGTTGATCAAACTATATAATATTTAGAATCACCAAATTTTCCAGCTTTAATTCAATATTTGCAGTATAAGCAGACATTTTATTTGCAGTATGATATTATGGTTCTAAAATAATAATTATCAATAAAAATTCCCGCAGATCAGGTTTACTGTACGCAAAATCAGTCATAGGGTCGTTAGTATCAAAATCTGTAGTAAAATGTGATACAGAAATAATATTTATTTAAACTCTGGTTAAGAGAAAACAATATAAAAAACTAGAAACGATGTATGTCTTATACTTCAAAGTAGTCAAAAAGTTTAAAATAATTGCCCTTGTAGTAAATGTTCTATGATAAGAACAAACCTAGTTACCTTTTTGAAACGGGAGTCAATCGGATATTAGAATTAAAACAAAAATATGTATCGATTGTTAATTGTTATATACATGATAACAAAAAACTAATTAGAGGTATTAAAAAAATTGTTTGGATATTATAATAAAAATAACAACAATTTATAGTGTTAATATTACTTTGTGTTTGCACTCGTCCTAAAAAAAATATAAATATAATAAAAATTACAAAAACTTTTACAAAAAAACAATTACATTTACATATTAAAACATAATTTATCGCATTTTACTTATCGATATTGCATTAATAGCACGTTCTACTGGGTCTCAAAGCACGCGTTTGCAGATAATTTTTTTTATAGTTGCTTATTAAGTTTAAAATAATTCAGAAACTTTATGAAAAAATTAATAATATCTTATTATTTAATAAAATATTTTATTTTTTATAGCATAGTCGTAACATGTTACTCTACATCGCTAATCCAATAATTTTGGATTTTATTAAATACATAGTAATTAGTAATGTAATATATTAGTACAATATTTAAGCAATTAAAATAAAATTATAAACAAAAACGAACTTAACAGAGGTGTAGTACAATGTTTTTCTTAAAATAAACGTATCTTTGTTCTATTCTCGTTTTTGGTTAATTTTTCAATTAATTTGTTATTTTAGTAAAGATCAAAACCATCCTTACGATTGTTATTTTACATTTATTTTTCATTCATTTATATGTTGCTATTTTATTTTTTTTTAGTTTTGTTTATATATTTTCTATTTTTTTGGATTCAAGAATGCTTAATTATCTTGTAGCATTTAGTGTACAGATTCTTACTCCAAATTCAATTTAGTTTTATAAAATCCTGATAGTTGATGGTTATAGAACTTAGATTGAAAGGGGAAAAATAGAGTGATATGACATTACATAAATGCTTTTAGCTATTATGTTTAAATGCACCCTATGTATAGACCGCATGTGGCACACAGCAACGTTATTAAGTAAAGTATGATTAGATAAAAAAGTTATTTGACTTACATCTACTACTTTTAATATATATTTTTTGTAAATTATTATCAATAATTTTGAAGTAAAAATTTATAATTATTTCATGTAGCACAGTGAATACCTCAGAAAATCGGAAGAATTAAAAAACTACCAAAACCCGTCAATGTTTAATTTAAAGGGGACATTTTTGACAAGTGTATCTGTATTCGATCCCCACCAAAAATATTTTAAAAAAATTTTAAGCGAGACGATCAACTTTGTGATTTCATTTGATAGGTTTGTGAATCACCATTATAGCATCAAAATAAAAATTTAAATAATGTTTTATTTATTGTATTTCAATTCCCTGAGAATAGTAAACTACAAAAAATAGTCGAAAATAAAACAACATCTAAATAAAAAATAGCATATTTGTATACAACCAAAAATAACATAGAAAGCTTAGTAGTATAATGTTCGGTCTTTCTGGCCATCCACCATGAGGTCATTCAGCCCTGTTTATATAGCCATATGTGTGTTAATAAATTGTTTTACAATAGCAAATGATACCGGTATTCGGGGGCTATAAGATCTCCTAACCAAGTTCCGACCGTGCTTAACGTTGCTTAACTTATGCAAACATAAGCCCCATCGGCAGTTAAATTTTTCCCGATTTTCTGGAATTTTTACGGTGGATAATTTTAGAAAAAAAAAACACCGAGCACTTTTATAAAAGCTGGCTAATAAAAATTTTCTCAAAATAAAACTAAAACTAAATAAAAATTGCGAACAAATACAAAAATTTAAATAAATGAAATTTAACCAAAAATAAAAGAAATCAACAAAAAACACATACGAGAATAAAAATGATAAAAACGCAACAAACAAAATAAACAAAAAATAAATTACGGTAATATATACAAAGTACATAAAACTAATAAAAAAAAGAAATAAACCAAAATAAAATAAGTAAAAATAAATAAACATTGAAAAAACGTGAAAACAAAAGTAGTAACAAGTAACAACTTAAATAATAAACTTAAAATCGTAAAATTACAAATGCAACAAAAGATAAAAAATAAACTAATTAAATAAAAAATGAAGAAAATAATTTAAAAAAATCGCAAAATAAATAATAACAAATAATATATATGAAATAACAAGAAAAAATAAAAATAACAAATTGAAAAAGAAAATACAAATTAGGAAAATAAATGACAAAAGAAACAACACAAATGACCAAATACAATTGATATTTAAAAAATTAAAATAATCAAAATAATCTAAAAATAAATTATCAAAAAATACAAACATTGAATATAAATGGTATATTAAAGAATAAATACATAATATTGTAATATTTTAAAAATTCAGAAAAAATATTAGAAAGTTATTTCTAAATATGTTTTTAAAATATATTATTTTATATTTATTGTTAGAATTATGTATGTTTTATTATTAAATTAATTAGTTAAATAGTTATTTATGCAAATATACTCAACCACAGTATAGTCTAGCGGTTCTCAATCTTTTGTAATTCGTGCCCCTTTTTTCATCTTGAAATATTTTGCGCCCCCTCCCTCTTTCGCACACCCCAAAATTAGTGATAATGTTTTTATCATTGACTTGTCGGAGCAATAGATCACCTACATTTTTATTGTTGATGACCTTTTGTTTTCGACCACATTTTTATTTGTTTCATATTGCGCTTCATAATGTTATTGTTCAACGATACTAGTTGGTTTCTCAAGTAGCAGCGGATTGCTGATTATCGTATTTTATAAAATGTTATGCAACTTTGTGGAATTATTCAGAAATTTTGTGTAATTTGACAAATTTCTGTGTAATTGTCAAATTTGAAGAAAAACATATTCTCAATCTATCTCAATTCCACTAATCTTCTCTCTTGCGCTTCACTTTCTTGACGAGTCAAATGGATTAAACTTTGCCGAAAAAGAGATAGAAGATGTAAAATGAACGAGTTGAATCGAAATAGAGCAACAACAAATCATAGTACTTTTGTGACAAAAATAATTGATCCAAAAAATAAATAAAAAATAATAAACACAAAAAAACGAATAAAACAAAATAATGATTTAATGGCGGTATCTATGGAGAATATACGCCCAAACTTTAAAATCACGTAGCACAGTGCAGTAATTAAAAAGGTATATCTTTAATTGAAAATATAAAAAACACGACTGTTGTTATTATTATAATATATTTTGAAATGTAAATATGAATATTTTATAAATTGTTTTAAGAATCCTGTATCAAATTATGTATAAATACCTCGTTATTTCTTAAGCCATCATTTATATCGGAAATTCGAACTGCACTGCTTGTTTTTTCTGCTTTTCTTTTTAATTTTTTTTCAGGATTATATTAAATCAATGAACTGTTAAATCGTAATTTAGTTTTAGTTTAAAATAAATAAAAGTCTTAAAATTTTTTGAAATTATTAATTTTGTGAATTTTATATTAATCAAAAATGTTTATTAAAATGATTGGTTTTAGAAATTTTATTTTGTGTATAAATTGTTTTATTGTTTAACGTTCTGGGTGTATCATATTGAGTTTTATTGGATATCTTCAATATTAATAAATGTAGAAATTCGTTTAAAAGGTGTCCAGTTTTTTATGTATAGATTTAGATTGATTTAGATAAATATCGAGCATTTCTCTTATCATAAAATTTATAAAAGTATTTTCAGTCAAAAGTTAATCCACTGAAGCTATAAAATGCATTTTTTTAGCAATAACATTTTAAGAAACTGAAATAGTTTATTATTACAATTTCATTTTATAATAAAGTGCTATTAATTTCAAAATTTGCTAAATGCCGGTTCAAAACGATTCAAATTTCTTTTTTGTTTCTTTTGTTTCCTGTCTTTTCTTGTTAAACCTCGGTTTCAGTATTAGGTTTCAGAAAATGTGTGATGAATTTTTCTGGTTCTTGTTGTGTTTGGATTTCGTATGTATCATATATCGATAATTTGAAGATACCAAATTTTAGAGATGTGCAATTCTTAAATTGTATTAAGTCGTGAAATAATTTATAATCTTTATTTGTCTCTGTTCTGTGTATATTGTAGTATGCAACGAACGTGTAAAAAATCAATTAAAAACTACATATAATATTAATATTAAATTTTAATATACATTCCTCAATACATTCAGATTCTACCCGTAGGTCTTCAATTAATAATATTAATTTAATATACTTGCTTAATATGAAACATGGATTTGGACAGTTGTTATTAAAACATTAAAAAGATATTGCTTTTAATCCTGTATTCAATATTAGGCAACAAATTTACATTATACTTAGACTAAAATCTGTTCAATAATTAATGTTATATTTTCATATGCAAATGTAAAATTATAAAGATATCATACTGAAATTTCCATAAAATTAATTTGGAGATAGATACATATTATTAGATTTATGAAATATAGATAATTTATGTATTTATATTCATACAACGTAATATTTCAAGTGCCATATGTCTGAAATCATAAAGATTTTTATGCCAATTCTTACATAAATAAATACCTATGCTTAGCCTAATTAAATTAGCACAAATGAATATTTAATATGTATATGAAAATGAGTAATTTAATGTGAGACAATTTTAACTAATTAAATGTTTTACTCGGTTAGGATTTTTAAAGGAACTAAATTAAATTTGCTTCAATTGTCAAGTCTAGCTTTGCAATTAAAAGTAGAACTCGTTCGGTCAACGACTTAGTATAAATTATTAAACTGAAACCCACTTCGTATTTAAGTTCCCGGATAATCGCTGAAAATTGAGGACCAGATAAGAAATGTTGTTGAAAAACATACCTGGATAAATTTCCAATTCACCACTTACACACACACCGCAAAATATTAAAATGACAAGGGTTAGGAACGTGAATTTCATAGTGTATTTTTCAGACCGATTCACTCCATATGTTGTTCGTGCTCTGCCATTTTCAGAGGTAATCAATAAATTTCCGCGCATTCCATTGGCTGTTTCTCGGCTTACGTCACAGCAGAAACGAGCTTAATACTAGTGCCTAGTTCTTAGGTCCTTGATTCGAGTCTACACGGGTAAACACTTTTCATTGACTGTGTAGAATTTTCATGTTACTGGAGGTTTAACAGTATTGTCCTCTCGGTGCGCATGACTCGGTTTTGTTGATAAATATTTATCATGTTAGTATTTATCATTTGGTTGAACTTATTTATTTTAATATTACCTTATCCATTATAAAAGCATCATAATAATATAATATTATAATTAGTATTCTCATGAAATATAACCAATATTTATATTTTGGTTTTTTACTTGTGCTCAAAATAATATTTTTTACGGAAAACTAATGTGATACAAGTGTTAAATATTAAAAAAATTGACTGTCGATTATTATCAGTGGTCGATAAAAAGTTGTATGTATATAATAACAGCTTAGGGTGTCAAACCAGTGCAGAACTATTGACCATATTTTATCAAAATATAAAATATGTAGGTAAAAATTGTGGATTTATTTATTCTTTAAAAATATTATTAAGTAAGAATCAAGTGAGAGTGAGTGGTTATATTCCATTTTGTAGAAAATATAAAGATGCTAGAATAGTTATTTAAGCTGCAAGGAACTTAGGTACGTTATAACATTCGAGGAAGATTATTATAGGCCGAGGTGGAACCGAGGCCTATAATTTCTTCCGAGAATGTTTATGTGCGTACAACCGTCCGAGTAGCTTATTACGTTTTTTCCGCTATCAAAATTATGCCAAAACTAATCTAATATCAATAATTTTACATTAGTATAATTTGTAGTGACAGCTAAAATTAACGTTTCTACAGCAAAGCTTGTACGATTTTTGTCACTTATCGGAATTTATACAATTTTTATTATTTGACTTATTTACAAGAAACAACTAATATATACAACAACACTTGCAAGGTAACTTGTTATACTGGCTCCAGAAGATGTCTGGGCTTGTCTACACGGCTCACCAACCATGTCATTATTTATTATGACATTTTATTATATTCCTAGGAACGTAAGTAAATTACTTCCGTTGTCAAGGTAAATTTGATAAACATACTTTATGCACAATTTATGATGCAAGTTGCTATGGACGAAGGGTTTACTTGCGTTGTTGGTAGCAAAAATATCAATTATACTCTATAGGCAACCGGTATCACAATGTCAATATGGCAAAAAAAATTAAAAAATAAGTATAAAGTTTAAAATCAATTATCCAATTTCTTCATTGCTACGAGCGGCAACAATGAAATGTAGACAATTGTTTTGCTTTCTATAAGAATTTCCGAATGGTATTAAAGCAGGAAATGAAACAAATAATTGATTTTCATGTTTATAGCCTTTCCATGAAAAGCGCAACAATGTTATTGTCTGCATTTGATTGTTACCGCTTGCCGAAACGAGAAACTTGTTAATTAATATTATAATCTTCTTACAAATTTATTAGTTTAGCTTATATTGGTTATATACTAAATTCAGATTCGATATTAGCTGACCCGATCAATATTAAAAAAAATTAATTACAGTAAAATTAAATAAAATCATTAAAAAATAATTATAAGAAAAACAAAATAAACAAACAATAAACAAAAACCGCAATTAAATAAAACAAGTTCGCATGCACTTGTCGCGAAAATGATAGAAGAAATGATGAAATAGATTGTGTGACGATAATTTGACCTTAAAATAAAATTGCCCCTAATGAAGTTCTACTTCAAAAATTTGAGTGCGCTTGAGCCACATATAAGTTACCTGTTCCCGAGGTAGGTTATGAGTGGTTAGTGTCAAACCAGATGTAACTAGAAAGATAACTACAGTTTAAAAGTAACCATAGGATGTTGCAAAAACTTGCTTATTTATGGAATATATAACCACTGAACCCATTCATTGACCACATTAATGTATCGTCGTTGATACGGCAATATGCCGTTTGTCAAAAAATCTATTTTTGGGTTTATGGCGCAAAACAAAAATACTCAGTTCTGCCGTCCTGAAATATTATATGTAACAGTCCAATAGAACGCGTAGAGTGACAACAAAGCACTTATGTCGCGCCTAAGTAGCCACTTTTGACATACAACATTTTGCAGTATCGACGACGGTATATAAATCACTGACACTGACAAATATTCATTAATGTGTCAAATTCCATTTGTTTATGATGTTGCTTAGTGCTAGCGCACTTGAATCCAACTCAATTTTACTAATTGAATTGTCTCTTTTTTGGCAAAATGTTGTAAACGCGTGACTGCTAAAAACAGCTACATTAAAATAATCAAAATAAAAAATGAATTAATTAAAATTAATTAAAAAATAAAATAGACAATAAAATAATTAATTAAAATTTACCAAAAATAGAATAAACAATGAACAAATTAATGGCAAATTAATTTTAAATAAAATAAAACAAATTAAATCAAGATAATAAAACACAAGTTAAATCAACAAAACAAAAAAAAAATAGTGCTGATCACAGACCGCACTTTCTATAAAAAAAATAATTTATGTTCTGATAATATAAACAGTAAGCAGCCAAAACATGTTCATAATATTATTTATTGGTATATATAGTAGAAGTTAATAAAAGATTATTAAATTGAAATTGAGTAATTAATTAAAATTCTTAGTCTTGTAACAAGAATCCGCAGGCAGTGAATTTAATTAAGCAAATTTTTATCATTCACGATTATGAGGTAAAGAATGAATTAATGAATAAAGATGTTAAATAGTTATTTATGTATTGAGGGTGGATAAAATAGATTAAGTGAGGAAATGTTTAAATTTTGTATTATATGATTGTCAAATGATGAAATTGCATGATGGCGTCAGGAATGTGTTAAAATAATACTTTTCAAAAGTATACCCCTAGTGGCTAGTTTTGAAATGTGTTATTTTAGCGTAAGCGGTATCCAGGCGGTATCTAGAATAAACTAGACAAGATAACCTACCACTACTATGACATTTTACGTGTGACTTCAAAACGTCTTAAAGTAGCACTTTTTAAAACTAGCTCCCCTAGAGTGGTATTGCTATGTGCTGTTTAATCTATAGATAACTTACAAATACTAAGGTGAGATTCCGATGTGCTATTAAATTCATAGATAACTTACAAATAGTTACGTATCTATGGACCCGTTCACATTGACCACTTACTCATCTGTGGACGTGTTCACATCAATCTGACACATCTGTCTGACGCTTCCATACATCATTTTATTTTTTAAGTAACACTGGTTCAATTAAAAACTTTTTAATTGAAAAATAGATTATTCATTTAAAAAATATAAATTATACATTCATTATTTCATATAAATATAGTAATTAATGTACATTTTATACAATTTCTTTTTCTAATATTTCTTTACTCATAGCTACATAACCTATGTTCTTCAAACTTCAAATGCGTCCGCCATTGTGCATGTTTCATCGCATTTTATATTGAATTTCATCGCAGTCAGTCGAAGTTCTAAAGCACTAGCCTTACAAGTTTGAGACCGTGGGTTCAAACACCAAAAATTTAACCAATTTTAATCCCGCTTTCTATCTATTCGTGGTTCGGAAATCACCTTATAAGCTCTTGATCCCATTATAACTCTATTATCATAAGCCATCGCCTTACTTAAAGGCAATAATGTAAAACAACCATAACCAAGTTAACCCTTAAATTAATATTCTTTATTAATACCCTGTATTGTTTTACAAATAAGATGTAAACTGGTACCAACTGGCAAGTAGCAAAAGTCTTTCTTAAAATTAAATGCTAATTAAAATATATTAGCGGATTTGGCAATCATTTCAATACAATAAATAATTTAGTAAATGTATTTGCTAAAAAAAGCAAAAATAAAGTTTTAAATTGTGTATAACTTTTTTTTTGTTAAAACAGTAGTTAAATATGTTTTTAACAAAAATGTATATACTGCACATTTCAGATTTTTTATGTAATTTAGGGCCGTTTACACCATTGTGGCTTAAATCCACGCTTAACTAAACCACAGTTAACTTCAAAAGTAGCTTTAATTCCCACTTCATTGCACTGACACCTTTTATTAATTAAAATAATTGGCAAAAAACGAAAATAATAATCCATATCAAGCTCTTGCTGTAAAGACATCTCTAGTTTATACAAATAAAATTCTACTTTGTAAGGAGTCAAATATGTTTTTTTCATTTTCTGATTTAATATGCAATTACATTTTGGCGCCATTCCGTGTTAACTTGTTTGCACCGAAGAAACTTCTTCTGAAGATATTGACAAATTTTAATAAACCCGACAAATGTAGACAGATTATAGACAGATGATTACAATTATTAGAACGGCAGCAAGATGTAAAACATAAAAGTCTTGCATGTGCAGAAGAGTTGCCCTAGAACCCTTATGGCACAAAAAAATTACTATAAATAAAACAACAAAATAAGTAACAATAAAAACATATATTTTAACAACAAAGTAAATAATGATAAATGCAGATATAAAATAAATAATAACTTTAATGATATGAATTAGTTAAGAAAGTATGATGTGATTTATCTTATTTTGATGATTTTAACAATTATTGCTATTTTCATTTAAATACGATTAGTTTCATTAGTGTATCTGAAAAGAATATATCTACGAATGAGAATCTTCTGTGATTACATGATGGAATATTATTTATAAATAGTTATCCTGTATATTATCCAGTTAAACTAATACACACACTGTTAGCTTTACAAGTATTTTTTACAATCTTATTATTGTACATGATCGCAACATTTATTATTAACATAATAAGCTCGTAAGTAGAACTATACATCCATATTATCATCAGTTGATTCTCCTTCAAGAGTTAACCTTTGATCTTCTTTCTTTTTTAAACGTGCTTTTTTCTTTCGTCTGTTAACAACACCATCGTCATCGTCCATCATTCTTAGTATAATTGAATGATCCGAACAATCTAATGGCGCAACCGATATATCTCGTACAGCTCTAAACTTTCCACAGTTGTTTAAATGTTCGTTTTCTAATCTAAAGAAGTTCCATATGAATCGTCTGCAATAAAAGTATTACCAAAATGAAACTGATACAAATCTAATTTTACCGAAATACTTCCAAGGGCGCTAAAATGGTCACCATCAATTCGGCATGAATATATCCTAATTCAGTTAATGACATCGAAAACGCCCACCCAAACCTCAAGATGAAATCCTCGATAATGGCAAAGTAGTAAAACCACTATAAATAACATCAAATCTGATTTATACACTGCTTTAATAAAGTTTATAAGTGATTTACCGTGGATGGGTAGACAATTTCTTCCCGTAGGAATTTGTTATCCCCAGCTTTTGCGTCAAACAACCCCCAATCGAGTTTAATATCCCAAGTGTACGCATAACATGAACTGATGATTGATGATGTTAGCCATAAATAAAAGAACGGATTTTCTGCCATTGAGTTATAACGATCTGTCAAAAGATATATAATCAAATATATTTTCGCCTGTTAATCAGACTGTTTAATACTTACCATAAAATAATGTAAACAGGGTAGAAAATATAATCACAAAGAATGAGGTAGAGTATTTAGCAGCGTTTGCTAAATGAGGGAATGCTTCTCTTGTATCTCTATAACGTCTTAAACATTGAGCAAATCTGAACCACGCTGGCAGGGAAGTCATTAGTGCTCTTATGGGTACAAAGTTTATTGTACAGTAATCAATGTCTGTAAGAAAGACAATAAATTAATTTAACATCTTAATAAAAGATGATATTTTTATAATGTATAAAATCAAATAAGATATAAATAATTTCAAAACTGTTAAATCATCATAGCTTATTGCTATTAGCAACACTTTATAGCAATGCTC
>JARJEC010164276.1:0-12280 GCA_030264575.1 Tachinus sp. AB-2021 | reverse complement strand
GCCATAAATATTTCTGCTAAAAGGGGACTTAAAGGTGAACCCCTAGCTAGGCCTGCGTTTTGTTTGAAGAACTTATTGTCAAATTGAAAATAAATATTGTGTATACAGAACTTTAGGTATAACAATATTTCATCACGAATAAATGGGCAAATATTAATATAATCAAGCATTAACGTCAAAACATTGATTTGAAGGCATATTAAACAACATACTACAAGGAAACTAATGTTGAGTATTTGAGATTTATTAAGTTTTTAATTTTATTGGCTAGTTGTAGTGAATTGGAAACGTTTAATTTAGAGCAAAATCTGGTTTGTTCTTTATTCTTTGATTAATTTATTTAATTTAATTTATTTCTAGCTTTCTTATTCCACCGTTTTTAAATATATCGTTTACCATGTTTAATCTAATCTTTGTAATTATTATGAACAACACTTTTTAATCTGTTTTTATACCTGTGTCCTATATATTGTATTGTTTTATTCTTTGAACTTGTTAATCCGAATGACCCATAATGTTATTTTTGTTGTATCACCGTATGATGATGACCAAGGTAATTGTTCAAAACTAGTCCGGCTTAATAAATATTTTTCGCAATAAGATATATAAAAAGTTGATTGATTTATTTATCAAACAATTAGACTAACTAACAGAAAAAAATGTTTATCCTTAAAATAAAACACGGTATGCGAAAGGCACAATATAATGTATTATACAAGTACTTGATGATCTCCGAGTGAGGAAACAATTGTTCTAGTTTAATAAATATCTTATAAAACCCTCACACATACCTTGTTTTATTTAAATTATAATGGAATTTCAACAGACAAAAGTCTCAACAATTTAATAAATAATGGAGTCATTATTGCTGTTATAATTTAACTGCAATATTTTTTGTGAAAGTATAATTAATTTATTCAAGTATTGTAAATAATATTTATTTACAATTAAAATTTTTAAATGGATCCAAAGTTTGTAGATTCGATCCCCACGCGAGGTAAATTTTTGAAACACTTATTTCAAAATGGAGTAATTATCTAATAATTATTAATCTCTAATTTATTTATTGTTTAATCTAATTTTAATACATATAAAAAATAATAATATATATATATATATATATATATATATATATATATATATATATATATATACCGCTAAAATGGCCAAGTTTGAATAAATTTAAAGTAGTCAGTCGAATGAATTTTAAATCAGAATTTCGGTACACCTTTTTTATAGAATACTAATCGGAATTTATATAACTGTTTAAATATCTACACACAAATTTAGTATGTCATATTGAAAATGTTCAATGAAAAATCTACTATAATAATCAACAAATGTAGGTCGGTTAGAGGCGAAAAATAAAATAGCAAAAAATGGAGGAGTGCGTTCCGGAGTTCCGTTTTAACAATTTTTAAACTATGTCGCAGACAGCATAGTCTTAGTTTAACTCTAATAACAATAACAAGTTATAATACTGTTTTTTTTTTCTTTTTATACTAGAAATATATTGTTAGCAAATGTGGTAAGAAGTAAATGTAGTGAGACAATTCCTACATTCATGTTTTTATTTACGATGCTGTCATTATATTTTAACAAAAGCTTATGCAAATTGGACACGCTAATTTCAATAATATAATATACCAGCAACATGTACATTTTGCTATTATAGATTTCAATAATAGTCCGTATATCCTTAGCAGTCAGAGATACCTCAAATTATTATTGCAATTTGTATACGCAGTAATCAATAATAAACTTATGTATAGTATTATTAATATAAAACTGAATTTATTTATATTATGAAAAATGAGTTAGCTACATATCGATATTTTTCAATATTCATTAATAATTCACATGATCTATTTTTCACATTCCTAAATTTTGTGTATTTTTCAACATTTTCCTTAAAATGTTTGGCAATTTCTTTAGTTTGTAATTATTTTTCTACGTATTACTTTTTTCCCCAATTTTCGGGAAAAATTTTCTCATAAGTTACTTCCCATTTTAAAGCTTTTCCGATATTTTTGCAAACAATTTCACGTCACGATATAATTTTTTTACTCATTTCCAGTTCATTTTATAAACATTTTCTTCTAACGACTGATCTTTGCTTTTGTAAAGTTTTGTGAAAAAAGATGAAAGGTCGAATAAATTTGATCGAATGAAGAAAGAAGTGAGCTTTATCACATCTAACCGGCATTTTAAGTTTAAATAAGGGTGAGAAATGTAGAACTGCAATAACAAAACTACTACAGGTCTAAGTCAACTATAATATGTATAACTGTATAAAATTAGTCTGTAAATCCAGCATTAGAAACAGAATTTCTGTATCGCATAAAACATTAACTTAAGGTGAGAATGTGAGAACGTCTGCAAAATTATCATGATAAAGTTGGGGTTTGTTTGCTGCTGATATGCTTCATAACAATTGAGAATTATTGAGAGTCAATATACAGGGTGCAACGCAAACACCAGGTAAGTACACAAAAATTTGACAAGCGCCAAAAAAAAATTTTTATTTAAATTTTTTAATGCTATTGTGTTGTAATAATAATAGTATGATGTTTCATGTTCTGACAGAAATTATAATTTTTTAAAAAGAAAGCAATTGTTAATGTGTTTTTTCTTATCTATCTTAAAATTGCTTGATATTTTTCAATATTTGCTTCTTTTTAATTATTGAGAGCCAATATACAGGGTGCAACGCAAACACCAGGTAAGTACACAAAAATTTGACAAGGGCAAAAAAAATGTAATTCAAGTAAAAATTTATATTTTAATTTTTTTAATGCTATTGTGTTAAATTAATTTAATTTAATTAAAATTGTAATAATAATTGTATGATGTTTCACGTTCATACAGAAATTATATATTTTTTTCAAAAATACAATGGATTTATCTGGTTATTGCATTGAACTCTTGCACTACTATTGTATGATTTTTTTATTTAATATTTTTATAAAAAATATTGATCACATAAAATTCAATAAAAAGAAAACAATTGTTAATGAGTTCTTATCTATCTTAAAATTTCTTGATATTTTTTAAAATTTTCTCCTTTTTAATGACATTCTATAAGATATTTTGTTATGTTTATTCACTTTTACAATGTTTACTAAAATGTTTGTAAACATCTTTCAATATTTTGGAATAGGATTTTTCCGTAAATTTTCTTTCTTTTTCAAATTTAAAATTTTTTGATATTATCTATTGACATTTTACAAAATATTTTACATCACTAATTGCATTATTCAAAATTTTCTTAAGATTTTAACACTTTTCGACGTTTACTTGGGATTCATTATATTTCGACTTTCCACTTCTTTACATACATTTTCAAAGTTTCTGATTGTTTAACAAAAATGTTTTAAAACATTTTCTTTGTCATTTTCCTTTAATTTTTTATATTCTCTACATTTTATTTACATTGTAGAAATGTTTAACATGTTTGACATATTTTGCATTCTTTGACATCAAACATCATTTATTCATCTGCAAATTTCTGCAAATTTTGTGACTTTTTGCATGTACAATGATATGAATGAATAAATCAGAAATATTCACAAAGTGAAACAAAGGAAAGGAAAAATATTTAAAACTAAAATATTTGATAGAAAAATTACCATAAATTGTTTATTATTCACATGTGAGTTATTGCACACATTAACATCCTTTTAATTCTATATTTTTTAATACGTTTTATTTAACTAAGTTGGGTGCAAGCAACAAGCAATAACCGTGGATACTTACTTCTCGCTTATTAATTATATTGGCAATAGTAATATCGCATTATATTTTTGCATAGTTGCCTCCAAATGTAGATGACAAATTTTAAATACTGCTTCAAAGATGACATTTTTCCTCTCGATTTTCAAACAATATTTTAAAAAAACTTTTATATCGGAAAATTATTCATTATTTATATATTGGATTCATTCACCCCGTTGAATTCGCGTGTCAAATCAATGTATCAGAACCATTCGAATGATATAACCAGGTGCAATATATTCAATGACCCAGATATCTATTTGTCCACAGTTACATGCACACACGAGACTCCAAGGCGTATCATTCCACATCAAAAGGTATTTGAATAGCATGTTGCTATTGCGTATTCTATAAGTTATGCATTTATTATTCATAATCAGATTCATCATGAACACATCCTAATTAATCACTTTCATATGACTTTTAATATGTGCCATTTATAGCATTGTTTGTGTACATATCAATAATATTTATTCCAATCACATTGTTGGACGTGAATTGATTGTAGAAAATGAGCATAGGATATTTTATTTTAAACGACCCAGCACGCCCATTATCGTTTATTACAGGTCAGTCGGCCTGATTCGTGATCAGAAAGTATGTGTGTTCTAAAAACTGAACAATAAATACGCTGATTTAAAGCGAGAAAATCAATAAGTATTATAAATATAATAAATATAATACTTTCACAATTTTTGTTTTTATATAAAATAATCTTCTTACCATCTTTTCCGGCTGGTAGGTGTGCTCGTATTATATCAACAGATTCATGCAAAAGATCTTCCCGGTTCACATCTAAAGGTAAAGCCACTAAAGCGCCTTGTAATACGCCGGATAAACTTTCCCTGTGTTTTTGCCATGCCCTAATGACTCTCGAAGATGTCGAATCTCCAGATTCACCAGAAGCTGCTCCTTCTTTTAAGCCTGCGAAGACTCGGAAGCCACGATTTGCTAAATGGATCGCAATCTGTAATGAAAGTAAATTGCAAGTCAGATTTAAATAAATGTATGCAAAGACATTAGTTCTGTTAGTCGGTGAAAAAGTATTTTTTGTTATATTTAATGAGATATATGCAATACATTCCACTGACTTTCAAAGTAAATAATTGCATCAACGCTTGAACTAAATTTATTTCTTTTTCAGAAACAATATTTATATTGTATAAGGTGTGTTTTATATTTGAAGAAGATTTTTTTGCAGATTGAATAAAACATATATTGAATTTAAAAACGAAATAAAAAAATTATGCTATACATTATTAAAAAAATCTCCATACAAAACACCACAAAATGAAATACTAATCGTACATGTTTCACTGTTATCACAGCTTCAAAGTAATCGTATGTAAGTTTTTTTGTGAACATTAATTGTATCGAAATTTTGTTTAATTAAAAACACACTTAGAAACATACTACTTGTAGAGAAACAAGAAATTAATTGATATTGAACAAGCGTATATTTAAACAACGCTGGTTTAAATTTAAGTATATTCATTTAAAATTAAATTTTAGCTTTTTAATATTAGCACAATGTACAAAAATTAAGCTAAAAAGTTGATGATTTATTAGAAAAAAGAATCAATGACAATTTTATAGAGACAGTAATGCAATGACAACGTTAAAAAATGCACAAACTTGAATTAATTAAAATCGCACAAAAAAATGAGAAAATGTTAACTAAAACTTTATAAACAATGATAGATTGATTACAAAGACTGTCATTTCTTCTAAGTGAAACGCATTCGTATAACAAGATCACAGGTGTTGGATCAACTGTGTGTGGGTTTAAAAAAATGTAGGAATGTGCATATTTATGAGACAGTGAAAATGTATTACTTATTTCTTAGTTACCTGTAATCCAATGGCATTATCGCAGGATGTAACTAACACTGGTTTACCGCCTCCAGGAGAACTTTCACTCGTCTCTAATTCTGTACCAGTTTTAATTTTACATAACAAATACAACAGTAGGGCTCCCGCAATTGAAAAGAGAGCAACGAGCTGAAGGGCTAATACCAACGCCGTCTGTTCATCCATTTAGGATTCTGAAAATTAAGAAAAAAATAATTAAAATTTTAATTTAGTGAGTAGTCAGTTAATTAGTGTGCTTACAGATGGAGTTAACTATAAGTATAAATGATTAACAATTTTTAAAATATAAAAAAAATGTTAGGTAAACTAATTTTTATACAATTTATCAAAAACAAACAAATAATATGTAGAATTTCGATTTAATTTAAGTGGAAACCTCAAAAATTTGTGGATTATACTAAATAATAAGAAATTGTTATCAATAATTTTTGCAGTGTTTACACGAACATTTATTATTGATTATTGCAAATGCATTTTTTTGATATTTTTGTTTTTGAAACATTATATTGCTTAACAGTTTTTAGCGATTTTTCCAATCACAATCTGCAAATCAAAACAAATTTTGACCAAGCAAGGACTCGGACTCGTCACTGCAATGTTATTTAAGTAGTTATTGATTGGACTTGAGGAACGGCCTGAGCAATATATTAAGTATATTAAGTCTAAATAACATATAACTAGTATCATACAAGTTGCAGAATGGTGCCACTATCAAACATAATAGAAACTAGCGTAATATATCATATTACAGAACTCCAATGCTGTAATACACAAAACATCATCTGCAATACTAGAGCAGCTTTTAGTACTCTAGTATTGCAGATGAAAATACAACCAAAAAAGAAATCAATAGATTAGGATTTTTCCAAAATTTATTCAAAAGTCTTGCATCTCGGAGAAGCAAAAGTTATCATATACTTAATACTTAATGTTCAAGAGCAACTGAAAGTTTAGAGGTGCAACATGTTACGTTATGATAAGTTAAGTTTGAGTATTATTTCTCTAATAATATTTTCATTAAACGTTTATTACAAGTCTACTATTCTGCCTAAATAGAAATGATAAACATAAACAATATAAAGTGATTTTCTTTTTTAATTCATATATACTTATAAACTTTAAATTGATTTGTTTAAGGTTAATGGTTGATATAGAAGTATCTTCTATATTTTGCACTGATTACCCAATGTCAGCTTCATCGGAGAGTTTGTATTAGGCTTATTATAAGTTAGGCAGATAATATCAAATTTATTTTTTTATGTAGTAAAAACAAATAAAAATTGTAAAGTGATTAGATTCATCACATATTGTTCTATAGCAATAATTTTACAGTAATAACCAAAATTTAGTTAATAATTCAGTAAAAAGCATTTTTACAATTATTTGTGCTCAAATAGTGTGTGTACACTCTTATGCAGAGCGGAAATATCTCCCTTTCTTGTTGAGGTTTTGCTTATATTTGTTACAATCTTTGACATAAGCTAATAAAAAACTTTCAAAAAAAATTTCAATATTTGATTTTTTTTTATAAACTTTTTCATTGTTGTAAATTCTTGAATTCGTTTGCAACATTTTGCAAGAATGAAAAAATAAAACAATAATTAGTAAATAGTATTAATCGTTTTTATTTTGCGGTTTGCGATTAATCACTAGTGCTTATGAAGAGCAATTAGCGGAGAGACACCAGATTCAATTAAACTCATTCAAAAATTCCCAGTAAGTATTCATGCCTGCTAAGCAAAGTGCTTTCAACGGAGTTATCAGGCCAACAATTTAATGAAGAATGATTAATAACCAACTTAATATTATTATTAAAAGTTTCTTTATGTCATTAATGCAACTCAAATTTTATTATTTTTAAACACGTGAATAAATTTTACGTAATTAGTAAAAGTAAAAATATTTGATGAGATTTTTTTCCATGTTAACTTATTTCATGCCTTTAGTAAACATTTCCCAAGTTTTTGCGTACAGGTTTATAAACTGTAGTTTAATCAATAATTCTGGAAATGCCAATCATGTAAAATTTGAATATTAATAATTACAATAAAATTATAGTACAAAAACTATAACTGTGAAGTAAGCTGCATGAAACAAGTCATGGAATTTAGAAATTTAGTTGTTGCGACAATAAACTCACTTTTAATTAAAAGGTCCATAAAAATAAATTGAATTCTTATATTTTTCTGCAGCTACAAATAATAATATGTTATTTGGTTGTATTTTGTATAATAGTATTCGAATAAGTTATAAACTATTATATGTGGCGTATCTTTTCAAACCTTTAGTCTATAGAAGTATGTTTTAATAGAGAATATTATTTTCAAAAATCAAAAAATTAAAAATTTTTTTTAAATATTTAAATTCTTTTGTGGATTTTAAAAAACCTAAAAACCTTAAAAGAAGATGTGAAGAGAAAAAAGAAAATTACATTAATGATTAATCAGAATTTTTAAAAATTGATTAAATACTTCTAATGTAGCTCTGTAGAAGAGTTTCAGATGAATTAAAAATAAAATGTTCATCTAACTCTTAAAAATAATCAATTAATAATATACTAAGTGCATTAAAAATTATTATCAAAAAATTTGCTTGAAAAGTATGTTGGCCCTGATTGACACTGCGTTTAGTTTGATTTGTAATTAAATCTAAAGTGCACGAGACGCACATTTTGAGCGCACTTTGACAAAAAAATTACAATAAAAATGAATTAATGCGGTTTCTTAAATGCAACCATATTTTTAAATGCAAACTTTTCTAAATAATTTTTATTCCATAAAATATAGTTGGCTGATAATTTCGCAGGCGACTAAATTTGTTATCAATATTGGATACTCGCGGATATTAATTAATCCGATTTGTGTACATCGATGGGGTTATACATATGACATTGACTATGATATAATTAATTTGTTAATACTAATTACTTTGTTAAGTTCGAATTTGATTATTGCGTTGCGTTTTGTATCGCTGTAATTTTTACACAAATGCAATTTTTAGCGTGAATTACGCTAAAGTGCAATTTTCAGTGTAAAATCTATCTGACATGAGACTAACACATTTGGTTGTAAGTCAGTAAAAGTTAAATGCCAAATATCGGAGTTGTATACAATTGCGTATTTGTCTACGCTCAACTTTTCTTAGGATATTTAGACGTACTTATCCAAGAAATTAGAACTGGTTCTATTTTCTTGCAGGAGAATTTACTAAATCGGCGCGCGCAATGATTGTACTCAAGATATTGCTAACGTGCCAGACAAGCTCAATTCTGTGCAATTTTCAATGTAATTCTTGCACAAGTGCAATTTTCAGTGTAGCTGGAATCTGATTTCTGAAAAATTATAAAATGGCTTGATATAGTGAAATTAAATTATCAGTTTAAAAATCGATACTCATGAGATTTTAGCTCTATGTATGTTGAGATTAAAATTTTTATTATAAATACATATATCTAGGTCTACAAATTTGCGTACAATGCTTTACAAGCTACCGTTTATAGACCGTCGTACATTATATCTGATAATTGCTGACAGGAATGAAACTATTATCTTACATGATCGTAGCAATTAATATTAATCCCTTACTTCCTTAAGATCGTACGTGGAAATTTTAATTAATAATAATTTTGCAACAATTTCTCCTTTTTATTGCGCATATGCTACAATTCATCCGATGAAACCAAAGCAATATTAATGAACTTTTATTTGCGATTTTACTTTTAAATTGAATTTTCTTAACGTAATTATTTATATTACGCATAATTGATTCGATTGTATTTGCCAAAACCGATCTGCAATACAAAAATACGAAATGAAACTAATTGCCAATTAATTAATACAGTAAACACGGTATTCGAATTCTATTAACGCGTGCCACAAACACAGTGCAAACGGATTACCACTCACTGATCCAATTTCAATTATAATCGCTGCGTTACTGCAGTTGGACTTATTTTATTTGCTTAATGATACATTTGTAATTGCAGCATAGAAATATAAATTAAATTTCACTTTTCATATATGGGATAAAAACAATCTATAATAAAATATATGCTTAGAAATTCTAAAGAATGTTACGCTACACGAATTTAGTCGATTAATAAATAATGATTTAATGGGCGTGTATGTATTGTTATAGTAACGCGATTTCATCACGATTGTAAATAGATATAACATACTTTCTTGTTAATACTAGTTGTTGTTATTTTTTGTATTGATATATTATTTATATTGTAATTTAGCAATATAACTACAATTGCTTTCTATTTAAGTTATATTTATACAGGGTGTATTAGATGAATATATGAATATCTATTCCAATCTCAAAATATCGTTAATTATTTCTTGTAAAAATTGTGATTAATATTAAGAAGCAGATTATTCAAATTTAAATTAAAGAAAAAAATATGATTAGCGGTGAAATAAACATTATGGTCAACTTTTTAGTTGTCCCCTCTGCGTATGCAGCAATTTTAATTTAACTTTATATAAAATAATCAGTATACTTTCAAAATCAGTTGCTTGCTGTACATCCATATAGGAGATTTCAAATTTTTTATACCAAAATGTAGGAAAAGTATATACTATTTCTTATACACGTAGCCTCAAACTTCATTCCAGTAAAAGATGTATGAACATCACCAAAATATTAATAAAAACATTCAAAGTCTCTTTATAAATTGCACTGTTAATGGCGTCTATATGGACTCAAAACTACAAAAAAGAGAAAGTACCTTTAAAGAATATTTAAGATAGTATTTTTGATTTAGACCTACGTCTGTTCAGTGATGGCGAATATAATTATTAATTGTATACAAATATGAATAAATTTTATGTGTTAAAACTTCCTGGCAAACGGTAATTACAGAGTGTATAATATGATGAAAACCGGTCATCACTGAAGCAATATATTTCACCAAACCTTACTTATAAAAATGTAACTTAGTACCGATCAGCATCGATTTATTTTTGTGCAAAGGCAAAACTTTTAATAAGCACCATTGTACCGTGGTAAGTATATATATACTCACCAAATCACCTCTTTTAGATGATCTGTGTATGACAACTACCAGACGAACATTTTTATTATGCCACAGCTGATTGCCTGCCACCAATTTTGGTATAAACGGGGGCTGTCGGTACTAGATTTGCACTTGGTCAGAGGGCCTTTTGTGATGATTATCATGAAATCACACTTGGCTAACTAGGCGGGTGGCACTAAGGCCAAGCATGTGGTCCCGACGCGCTAATATGTCCATTTCCTGACAAATTTGGATGTTTCGCATATAATGGCAAGCTCCAAACGGTTATTTTTAAACTTTTTACTGCGTTTAAGATATTATTCAGCTGCAACAGCATTACTTTTTATATTGGCAGTGAAACTGAATTGTTTATATTTATTAGTAAAAATATCTATAGTTTGCTTCAATAGATTTTTACATTCATAAAAATTAACAATATACTAAATACAGAGGCACAATCTACTTTTTAAATGCAAACACACGCTTCAGTGTGTTCATGGATGGACTTAATAAGAGAATACTTAATACTGGCCTCAATTGGATAAAGAAAATTTGGAATTTGGAATAAATATTATATTCCATCAGAACGACTTTCTAGAGATCATAGTGTCTTGATTGTTATAATTTGGCTTAATGACATTTTTTTAAATTGGATAGGTTGCAATGAACTGATACAGTGGCTAGCTCAGTCTGTAGACGTGACATAATGTATGCCGCGGGCATGCATGGTAATTGAGATTTTGAAAATCAGCATTATTGTTGCAATTGACAATGAGTAGATATTATTAACAATGTTTACAATAAATTTCAAAACAGGATGAAAAATGTGTTGAAGTGTTAGGATTTTATGTTAAATCAAACTTTGATGGTTGTTCTTTAACAACATTATTTAAGTTAAATAAATACTATTTTTTTATTAAAAAATTCAATTAATAAAAAAAACTTGTTTAATTTTATCATAGCATTTGTAACTCCTTTGAAAATATTTCTTTTGGCTTTTCGATTTTTGATTATACGCTTATAATTTTGAGGCTTAACAAATTTTTGATTTATAAAATCTTTGTTTTGCAAAATTAAATTTTTATATTTTTTGGACACTTTGTACAACTAAATTAGAATTTCTACGTGAATCGTATTTATATAATAAACATATATGTACAAAATATAATCAATCAATTCAATCAGCCTATAGTAGGTGTTTTAAAAACGATAGAAAAAGAAAAATATCACGAGAAAGGTCTAGAGTATGCTCAGAGATAAAATTAGCGCTGGTTTTGTCTCAAAGCATACTCTGGATCTTTTATGTGTTAGGCGGCCTATTGTCACTTTTTTAATTTAAGTATTGAAGTAAAATGGTACTATGCGCATATCAAGGAACGTGAGATATATGTAGACGTTGTAAAAAATAATTACCATTGTTTACCAAACGTTTGCCGTCAAACAACAAAACAAGTATGAAAAATGATCAGCGGTCCCAAAGGTAGTTCCCCACAATATAGTTATTTTAAACTCACTCACTCACTCACTCACTCACTCACTCACTCACTCACTCACTCACTCACTCACTCACTCACTCACTCACTCACTCACTCACTCACTCACTCACTCACTCAC
>JARJEC010164203.1:0-11767 GCA_030264575.1 Tachinus sp. AB-2021 | reverse complement strand
TTTGGTGTAAATTTTATCTGACGCTCGCATGTGGATTATGAGCAACTTATCTGATTATTTTCTAAACAAAGAGTACCTCTACGACTTGTTGTCTTTGGTTACACAATTTCATCAGTAGAAAACTGATTTAACAACTAAAAATACAAAATCGTACTTTTTCAGGAAAACGTTCAACATACAAATTGGCAGCATTGTCAAAATTTCTCCCACATTTGTCATAAATAATATCATTTCAATTTTATATTGTACTGTTACATACGCTATATAATCCATATGCTAAGTTAGAAGAGAATGGCAGTGACTTTAAACACTAACATTGAAAAAAATTTTAAGCATGTCTTCTTATCAGAAAATGTGTCTAATAATGGTCTTTAAACTAATAATCACTGAAAATGAAGAGATAAATTTATTATCAAAAATATTTTTTGGGATTACAGTGTGAATGAATAAATATAAACTTCACGTAACATCTATTTTTGTAATTAGAAAATTAATGTTAGTATGTTTTTTTTAAATATTAAACAATTTGTTTTTCAGTCCAATGGTAATATCTCGAGAATTAAAAACATTTATTTTGCGATTACAGCCATCTATCACGAATCATAAAAATGTATTTTGCTCAAAGCTTTTGTATTTTAGTCAGCAGAGCCGGAACTTATAATAAAAAATTGGGGTTCATATTTCCAAAGTTACCCCCACCCCACCTACTGGGTGCCAAAGTGGTGGGCTAAGTTCAGAGTAAAAAATGTCCCTGTAAAAATATTAATTTTATGTCTGAGCAAATTTTATTCGTACAATGCGACTTTTTGAGTTATTAAACATTGAAGTTAAATAGGATATCTAATATAAACCGAAATACTGTTTATTTCGGTTTATATACAATCTTTATAGAAAAGAATAAAATATGCTGCGGTCGGAGTCGTCTTTGACTTGTCCGACTACCTCATTGATCCAAAATATACTTTTTTGTACTTGTAGGATAACTATTTATTTTATAATATATCCGTATGTGGAAGAAACACAGCTTGAACAATGGCTATCAAAACTGGATAAAAGCTAATTCAAATAAGTATTATTTTTATCATTATTAAATTATATCTGAAAATAATTTATAATATAAAATATGGCTAGTAGTCTAAACATTTTTAAATGTTATTGATTTTTAGCAAAATAACATTCGGATAAAAAACAACTAAAGCGGATACAGACGACTTATGTATCTCACATTTTGGTCGTCCTCAATACCGCTGGATGGTATAATAAGATTGTGTTTTCGTTGAACCGATTAAATACGTAATCCTAAGTATGTACGTTTTCTATCAGCATAGATAAAGAAGATGTGCAGATACAGCAAGCAAGCAAGCAAGTATTCCGACAACAAATCAATTTTATGATGATAATTTTAATGTCACCATTAAGTCGTAAAATTTTCTTTGGAATGTTATGTTGTATTTTAGCATCCGCTGTAAAGAAATCATACTTCGAAATCAAATTTTGTTTTATTATATTACTGTAAATGAAATACGATCTGCTTTAAAGAAGTAAAATTAATAAAAATACATGTATAATTAATTGTATCTAATATAAAAGCAATTTATCGTGACATTTATATAGAGTACTTTATTGCGCAGTTGATTAGCATTAATATATTTATGTGTTGTATTTGATTTTATAATGAATTTAAGTGATTTATTCAATAATTAGATTTTAAACTCATGATGTATTTAATTAAAAATTTTCTTAAAAATTCATTCTTTAGCCAGATTACTTTTAAAAATAAATAAATGATAATGAAAATAAATGAAAAAAATTAAAATCATTTTCTTAACTTTTAATCATTATTCCAAACCGAGTTGTTTAATTTGTTGTTTACGCATGTTGCATACTAGTTACTTACATAAATAGTGATACCTTATTCTGCTTGAAAAATGCTCACCTAAAACAAATAACGTATTTACAATAAAATATTGTGTTGGTACTTTGAAAAATCATAACAATACCTAGCTCCTCTAATCAAAAAGTAGAGAATCTAGTAAAAAAATAAATATAATTTTTGTAAACGGCTGAATTTACTTTTTTGTATAATTCATAAAGTATATTAAAAAGCTCCAACAAGTAATTATAAAAAATAACTGGTTCAATTGATCACTGTTCCAGTTTTACACGGAATCTTCTTGCAAATCACACAGTTTTTTTAATGAATGTTCTTCAAATTATCCTTACGATTTTCGAATATTTATTACAATAACTTAATAGCATATTACATATCAATACTTGTAATAGCATATTACGTACGACTGAAAAAGTTGCGCACGACCCGTAGTGCAGTAAATTCCAGGAGTGCGTAATTGCTTTACAACTCGAATTAGGTACTTAACTTTTTCTACTACCACGTTTCTACATTTTTTTTAAAATAATTTTGAATTAAGTTGAAAATGAGAACATGTGAGATTTGTAATTGATTTTTGACTTTTATTATTCATAAATGTCATTATTATAATATATAATAATAATATTATTTATATTGTTATAACTGGTCGTTGCCTAGAAATTATTTGCAAATATTCCAATATTTAACTTATATTTGCAAAATTTGAAAACATTTTAAACATTTTGTTTTTGTAAGTAGTAAAAGAAGGCAGAATTAAATTATTTGGTTATTCATCTATAAAATATATAAGAACAGAAGTCAAGTCGCTGGGTTCATTTACTTTCCGCCAGGAGCGCATAATTCGCATATTTTTGGTTGGAGCAATTACAGGCAATTACCGTCCATGACTAATGGGCAACCAAATATGCACTTGCGGTATAATAATTGTTATTTGCAAATATACCGGATAAAAATGAAACAGGTATCGTCGTATCTTTTTTATTTATAAATACTTTTTAATAACATTTTTATGGGTTAAAATACAGAAGATCTAAATCAGAAGACTACTTTCCCGCTAAAATTTTCTATAATATCGTTTCCGGTTTAAGCAAAAATAACATGAATTTTCTGTTATTATTTTCGTCCTAATTATTGATAAAATGGATTAATACCCATTGAGGAACGGCGGAAGGACTTTTTTAAAAACACATTCGTAAGCAAATTTTCCAGTATACAATCGATATTATCAACATTCATAAAATCTATTATAATCATAACTACATAATGCATTCTCGATTTACAACGTTTCAAGATAAACACACTTATTATAAGTATAGTATTAGTATGAACAAAAAAATATAATTTTTTTAAATGGTATAAAATAAAACTTTTTATAAATAATGTTATTTTTATATATTTGTAGCGCTGAGGAAGGGATTGCGATAATCTCGAAACGATCGTAATTAAAAAACAACGAAATTTAAGAAAAAGTGTTTTTTTTTATTAAAAATTTAAAAGAAGTCCTTCCGCCGTTCTTTATTGGAGATTAATCCATTTGACACAACATTTTATTTTTTCAATAGAACCCCCTTTATATTTTTGCAATTTTACATATATTTTAAGTATAAATCCAAAATTTCAGAAGTTTTAGTAATATATTCTCATTTAAAAAAATTAAATGTCCTTTTAAAAAAAAATCTAAATACGATAGGATTATTGGGAAAAATATAACTTTATCACATTATTTAAAATTGAGTAAAATACGCTTTTATACATTTTTTCAAATTCGGCCCTGTGCACCATAGTATCACGTAAAAATAGATTTTTTTACTATCAAACGACATATTTTTGTGACATAAGAAAATATTTAAAAAATGAGGTTATGTTACCAAAACTGCAAAAAATTTGGATTTATATGTAAAATAGATTTAAAAATAAAAATTTTCAAAAATATACCGGGGGTTCCATTTTAAATTACGAAATTGGTGTTATATCTGTTCAAACCGGAAATGATATTTTCTAAATTTGTAACGGTCAAGAGGGGTCTTATGATGTAATTTAACCCAAATAAATTTAATAAAAAATATTTGTAAGTAAAAATATATACCCGGTATATTATAAAACATTTACATTAGGGAAAGTTTCTAAATTTTACCGAGACTACAATAAATTGCACCAAACATTTTGCTATAAATATATTGAGTACCTAGTAAAATTGCTACAATAAAATGAAAATGAATATTCTAATGATTAACGCGCAAATATTTAAGACATACATCCAAGTATCAAAATATCACGAACGTCTATGGGAACATAAAAAAAATAATTACTTCGTGTGTGTAATATTAAATTTGACACACAGATGCTTACAACATTGTAATTTTCCTAGATATTTTTGGGTATCTTTTCAATAAAAAAGTACAAGAAACGTGCAATCTTTGCAAATAACTTATTTATTTATTATTATATTTGAACAAGAACGTTACACTAAGAAGCTGTAATTATACTTGTATTAATACCGAAAAGAAGATTGAATTATCTTTATTAGTTTTTGAAAAAAGCTGGATGAAAGATTTAAGCAACAATTTTCCCTTCTTAATAAAAATGACAATTATAAAACATACAAAAATAAACTGAAATTATATAATGGATTTAAAATTTAGGGCAATTATTTATTTTAATTTTAAAATAATAAACTAAATTATATACAAAATTAATTATTTTTTATATAATTATATTATACATGTGTTACATGATTAAGTAATTAGAGACGGAGATTGAACCAAGAAGCCGTTCCTAATTACTTAATCGCAAAACAAATTATAATATAACTTCCACTAGTAAACAGGTATTAACCAATATTAGTATTACCTGCATTTGTATAAATTCGGAAATTTTTTTAATAAGGTTATCGGTTATCGGTTATTTGGATTAGAAAATAAGTCAATTTTTTAGTCATTTAAAAAGCTCGCTGCTGAAGTAATATTAAAATATATCTGCTTATTATTATTATTGGTACATATGAAACCATGTAACTACTACCAATATTATAGTACTTAATAGCCTGATATGTTTTCGTCGTGTTTAAAATAGATGTAGATGTCTTTAACAATTACTCTAGAAGCAAGATCCCAAAATTTGTACAAACTGCATCAGTCGCCGTCGTCCAGTTTCAAAACTCGATTAGTTCATCTAAAGTAATACGACAAAAAGTTTCAAAAAACCACAGAAACACATAAAAGATAGCCGCAGCTGATTTTCAGATACCTTTTTAGGTAGAAAATATATTTTTTTAACATTGATGGCTGAAAATGTAATATAAATGTCCATTGTAGACATAACAAGTTTTGCAACTCGTCGACTCATATGTATCGACTTTTCAAAATTACCAATTCAATTGCAACACTATTATTTTCTACCAGAATTTGAAATAGCTTATTTTTGTATATTAATGAAAAAAATAAGCTAACCATTTTTTGAGAAAAATGCTATAAATTCAGTAAATGATATTTTTGTATACCAATGGTATTCTCTCGGCTCTTATTAACTTAACTGTATTTGTTTCAAATTAAATTATCGTGCGTCGATATAAAATAATTTCCCGGCGATAGTTAATTATTTGGACACCCATTATTTAATACAGGGCCACTTTGTGTTTTGTATCTTAATAATATACGCCATTAATAAATGGTCCTCTTGTCAATTAATGAGACAACACAATTTTGATATTGGCGTATCTGTGCGTGCCATCAGACAAATGAAGATGAATTTAATAAACCGCGCACAACACAAAGGTTTGTCGTGTGCAATACCCTCAGTTTCTAAATTAAATTACCAAAGCTGCTTTGAAATGTGCCCGCGGTGTTTCGTCCTGTATATTATATGGGTAAATAAACTGGCAAACCACTTGCTATATTACAAATTGAATGGAATATAAGCTCATTTATCAATAATATTTTTACGCAGTCAATACTATTGAATTAAACATTTTTATCTATTATCATGTAATTATTTCAAAATTCATTCAATTTATAAATATTTATAAACACGATTCTCTTATTGTATTTGTCAATTATATTTTATTATAAAACCTGTTGCTGTCGAACAAATCACAAACGGTTTTATTTATATTATCAATACTAATTATTCAAATTAAATAGCTATATTGAAAATAAATAAATTAGTTAATTATAACATTTAAATATACATACAAATTTAAATGTTCGAATAAATTAACTTATTTATCGTAAGTGAAAACTTGCATACAGATTATGAATATAAATCAGATATTAATTCAAGAAACGTCTTATTTAAATGATTATATTATTTCTTGTTTTTGTGCTTAATTGTTGTTTATCTATTTATGTAGTTTCAATGTAATTTGTGTTAATATTTTGTTAAATTAATATGGAAATACAAAATTGATAGTGTTTAAAAAAATGACATTCACATGACTTTTTTTTGATAATTATCTATAATAGCTAAAATCTATGTTTTACTAGAACTTCAAATAAAGACAGTCAAATGTTGATTGGGGTGTACATATGGTCAATCTGGTCGTTTAGAAGTTTTGAATCGATTTTCTTTTTATATTTAAAAATTTCTAAGGATTCCAAAAGGTTTTTTTCGCGTTGTGTAAAATAGCAAAATCTTTTATAAATCTTTAATCCAATTATTTTAATCCCCCACTCAATCTCTCAATAATTATTTTGTTTACTTGCCAACCTTAAAATATTGTTAATCCTTAATCCTTTCTTAATGTGTTATAATGTTATAATGTTATAATGTTATAATGTATCTGGAAATCTTTAATCTCTCTTGTTCTAATGTATTTTTGTAATGTATTTTATAATGTTAAATCCGCCCCATTTTTAATTACGTGTTTTGTAATATTTATCTCCGTTCTCTTATATAAATAATGTCTAGTTTCTTTGTTAATTCACTCATGTAACGTCTGATGAAGACGAGGATGAGGTTCAGTCGAAACTGCAGTCACGGTGTGACTAAATAAATTGTGATAAAAAACATAGTAGTTTATTTGAAATCCTGCATCACTAAATAATGTCTTCTTAGTTATTTTATAAAATAATTTAATTTTGAAATAAAAGTAATATTGTAAATTGATGCACTTATTACTGCTACTGCTTTCAGTGTAATAATTCACAAAAGTTTTAAGTAACTTTCACCATTTCTCTTTGCATTATTTTCACACACACACGGTGGAAATACGCTGCATACATTATTTTGCAATATTGTGTATGTGTATAATACGAAAATAATTGTTATGCTGCATGAGTAATTTTAATTATATTTTTGCTGCAGCACACACGTACACACAACGTTCTGCCATTTAATATCAAATAACCAAAGGTTAAACTGAAGATTGCGCGCGCTCTCTCTTGTTTTATTAAATATTTCCAGTGCAGCAAAACCCATTTGTAATTTCTGCATAACAACTGTCCGTTCGTTCTTCAGCTATAAAGTTATAGTGCCATATTCAACTCAGAATGTGGAAGTTGAACAGTTCATATATTTGAATTATAAATAAAAGTGGATTGTATTTTGGGTATACTGAATTAATAATAACAAATCTTGTTTAGAACATTTGAATGACGGATGGCTGGTTTTTGATTTTTATTTATGAGATTGACTTCACGTCACGCTTTATGTGAATGGTGATGCAATTTAAAAATAAGAATTTTCAAACCGAAGAATTTTCAAACCGCATGCATTTTAAATCAGTATCTTGTTTCGCACTGGCATTCAATTATTAGATAACGGATTGTGACAATGCTCAGTTTATACCGCAATAAATAATACAATCATCTAGATCGAATCAAGCTATACCATTCACCTTGTTTGTTTATGTGGTAATACAGATCAACGATTTTTCAATGGACCAATTTGCGAAGTCTATAAATATTTTCAGTTGGGATTGAAAAAACGTAACGGTTAAAGTAGTACACTTAAAAGGCTTTTAAATTATTTAATTAAACGCAAATTGGTTACTAGATGATTGCGTACTTTACTCTATGTTAATCCGCAAAAACAAAACATCCAGCGATTTACTGCTTTGCTGAGGTTACGTTTTAATTTTATTTAAAATGCTATGCTATGCTTATTTAATTATGTAGATTCCTCTTTGGCATATAATACTGTTGAGTAAACTTTAATTATTTAATGCAGATGTTTTAGTTTGTTAATTATTCTGTAGTTTGGCGTATATTAAGAGAAAATTGTGATTTTATAGTTAATTTAAAATGACGCAAAACAACATAATTAAATTCATTGTATATAACTTATTTAAGAAAACTCCTCTCTGGCTAAATTTGAATATGTAATATTTTTCTATTATAATATATGCAAACGAAATTTGGGTATAACAGATTTAGTGTTCCAGAATAACAATTACATTTTGTTTTACACGTATATAATACTGCATTACTTAATATTTATATATCAAAACATAAACTTCTAAAACTTGTTCAAATAGTCAAAACAGAAAATCGTACGGCTCCGGCGGTGGCCTTGCGATTATCTATTTATCAGATGTGCACTTTTTCAGATTATAAATAATGTGTTTCACGAATACTCGCAGATCAATTAAAATTTTCAATCTATTTAAACAAAGTGTATATTTTTGAAATATTTTTATTTATATTTTATATAAATGAATAATATATATTTTATATAAATAAAAGAAGTTGGAATCTTTGAATCTTCAAGAAGACATTGGAAAAATACAAGACGTAGTGCTGCGTCGATCTGCATGCATATACTTTTTGACAATCTTTTTTGATTTTTATAAACGGGCGAAAAGTCCCCTAACGCTGACCACTGGTTGTTCATTAAGAACTGCGTCAATTATTTGTTCCAGTTTCGCCACGGTGTGCTGTTGATATGGACTTCCACTACGGCAATTTTCTATTTAAAATTCACGGAGCTTTCGAAATACGTTCAAAAATACGCGACGAGAAGGTTGCCTTCTGTTGGGAAATCTTAATCGATACTCGTGATATGCGGCTTGTGCATTATCATTACTGAATTAGTAAACAAAAATGATACCCGCGTATTCATAATTATTGAAGAACACTTTTATCAAATTTTACTAACCTAACCAATTTTTTTAAATAAGTGTCAAAAGCTTGTATCAACACAAACTCGTTAGAGTAATGTTGTTTTGTTTGTCATTAGCATCGTTACAAATGTTTTTGTTTTTACTTAAATTTTGCCAAATAATTTTTTTCTAAATAATTCGTATTATTCAATTAACTCTGAAACGAACCAAGAAAAAATTATTTAGATTTTCTGTTTGAAATTAAAAAAATGTAGTTAAATTTAAAATGTTTGCCACCAGTTTGGAAATACCCTGTGTATATAAAAATAAAATTTATAGTAATATCTGCGACGTTGGTATCACTTCCGGTTTTCTCGGGAACAACCCCATCTTTCAAATTTTAAATAGAAACCTAACTATAGGTAGATTTTGTTATTATGAAATAATTTGAGCATAAAAAACGTCAATTTTATGACAAAAATAACAAAAAAATATGTTTTTGTTTTTGAATCTAGGTGGCTATGAGTTGGTTATTTATTTGGTTAAAAATCAATAAAAATATATTGCATATTGCATTAATAGCGCCTTCTACTAGGTAGTTTTTGGTCAAGAAGTCGATTTTTTTAATGTAACCTACCCGCAAGGTTACATTAAAAAAAATCGAGTATGATAATTCGACGGAAAATATTTTTCTAAATGCAATGATACCAAACACTTAACATTTTAGTAGCTTTTAACCATTTTATCGTATCCATGGTCGCATAGATACAAAAACAAAAAAAGTAGTTTTTTATTGTCACACTGATAAAAATTGTTATTTCAAAATAACTAAAGAAAATTATATGGTTTCGTTTGCCAAATATACGATATAATAATATACGTAAAGTTTAAAATAAGCATTAGTGGGTGACCTTGCTTTGTAGAATATACTTTTCTATATTTTGTATATTAATAATACCTAAAATTATTGGCAGCTTTGTCATTTTATCATCAATAGAATAGCGATATTCTAAGAAGATAAAGTCGACGTAGTATGAGTTATGTAGACATTGTGTGGTATGTCATACATGGACGTTTGACCCTGCGGTCAGTACATTATAATTCAAGTACACTTTTACGTCAGACCATTATTTCAAATTAAATTTGTGCAATTCTTTTAATAAATAAATTTGTTTTTGCAACAGTTCTTTCAAATTAGAACTAGCAGCTAGATAAGGTAATAAGAAACGGACGATGAAAAAAAAAGTTACAATAATAGTAGTAAAAAATGTCGTAAATAAAATGTAGCAGTGCCCGATAAAGTGTTGGTAAAACAAACCTTCTCTTACCTAAATATGCCCCAATTTCGTTGTTAACATTTTGTAGAAATATTAGGGTGAATTTTAACACGTAACCCGGAAATCGGTTTTAAAATGTTGTATAAAGGTTGCCAGCAAAATTGCTCGAATGAGTGCATATAACTCATATCTCATTTTGCTTTATTGATTATATATAAATCAGTTCACAAGCATTGATTACATTTAAATATAAAATACGTATTTTAACGACATACCGATCGTTCGGTAAAGATGAAATGCAATTCATAATTTCCTCAAGCTATCAAGATTATGCGAAACTTTGCAACTGCCTAAAATATTAATATCCGTTCCATGATAAATACATTCTATACATTTCGTAAGCTAATAACCTAATCCCCTCCGTTCAAACTGTTAAGGTATAATAAAAACACCACAAACACTTTTAAATTTCGCTTAGTTTACCCTTTTGAGAGACATATAATGTCCGCCCCCTGCACAATTTCGGGCGCTTGGAAATGTTCCGGCTAATTTCGGCGAGAGAATGCAATAAAAATGTCACATTAAACAATGTCTCTTGATATTTTGCAATTTCCCTTATTCCGCTATGACATATTAACGTTTAGTTTCTAAATTACGCCACTTACAATGATTGCCCTTTTTTGGTTAAATTCTCTCCAATCCTGTCACCCATTAATTTCTAACTTAAAAGTATGAAATATATACTACAGACACAAAAACCACTTTATTGTGTGTTAAAAATAAGTACTGTTCGTGATTGCAATAAATTATAGCAGCGAAATAAATAAATCATTGGGAATTGTTCACGTTATGCTCGCAATTTAATTTTATAAATATCCCAGCGGCTGTACGTGCTACATTACATTCAATTAGATTAATGCACAAATAGATTTGCTTCTGTTGTCGTTAAAGTTAAATCAATATGTAATAATTTCCGCATTACATTGCATTGATTCACACGTAATTGTGTTGTTTTTTAATATATTTATAATCGCGCAATTTTCTCTTAAATATACTGTAATATGGTAGGATCCTACAAATAATATATTATATTTCTCGACTGCATTGTTGAAAATGCATAAACTGACTTCCTTCAAAATGCAAGTGAAATGCGGAACATGAATACATAAATGGATTAATGTATAACATCACCGTCGATGTCATATTCAACATTTAACGATCAGTGAGCAAACTTCTGCAATCTCAACGCCATCAATCCAATTATGAAGCTTATACATAAATCTATTCTACTGTAAGCAAGTGCATTATTTTCAAATTTATTTATGACAGTAAATGTATTGAATATTTCTTTCTGAGACGACAGCTACCAACATTATTTTTTAGTTAGTTTGATCTCTAATCAATATAAGAAAAAAGAGTTTCAGTAAAAAATATTTTCAAATAAGAATTATAAAAAAATAAGCTTGTAGTTTGTTATTAAAGTTGAAACAATATCGTAAATAATAAAATAATAAAAAACAATAACATTTGAATAAACATTAAATAGCTTGACCACCGAATGAA
>JARJEC010164190.1:0-11277 GCA_030264575.1 Tachinus sp. AB-2021 | reverse complement strand
GTTCCGTTTAAATACAAGCATATGTATGTAAATATTCAAACTTAGCCTTCTATTAACGTCACGACCAAACGTTCCTGCGCATGCGTTTTAACGGTAACTTGTATAATTATTAATACGCACATATTTCCTCACCATTTCACATTCAAGATTCAAAAATGACTACAAATAACTATTTGGCACCACACTACAATATCATAATGTAAGTAAAAGTATGTATGGTCTATCTACTGCGATTAATCATTGTGACTAAACGTATGCTATTAAACAAGCCAATCGCAAGCTTGCAATTTGTTGCAATACTTGTCACTGTCAATAAAACGCAAATTTGCGGTTGGTTCGTTTAGTCGTAGAGATAGATCATAGCTTAAGGCTAATTTGAATGGTATTATTAGAACTTCACAATGTTTTTGTCATTAACTTGACCTACTCATAAAAAATGACTATTTTTGTATCTATTCTTTATATTATTGCCACCGGCAAAATATTAAATTAGTAAATGCACCGATTTTATTTTATTTTAGTAAAAAGTATGTTCAGTGTAGAATAATTACTAATTATTGAAAGTTCATAAAGTTATCTAAGATTCAATTTTATCTGCCTGGAAAAAAAATTAACTACAAATTTTGAAAAAAAACATTCAAAACAACAAAGTTTTTAGATCTATAGAAAAAATGTTTTCTATAATTTATTCTAACTTATTTTCCATCAAAAGAAATGCAAGCAAGCGGAAAGTGATCAGAAGAAGATTGAACAAATGTATAAAGATGCTGTAATTTATTCTATGTATTGTGTTTGCCACAATAATTCTAAATGAATCTGGTCTACATCATGCATGCTGCAAGTCCACAACAGTCGATAGAAGCTGCTTATTGATCTGTTCCAAAGTACAGAAAATTAAAAATTCATTGAATAGGGTTTTTCATAGGCAGAACAAATAAAAAATACCTCATATTTTGAAGTAATTTATATGAAACTTTAGCATCAGGAAAAGCTTAAAAATTTAACCAGGATTGCAATAAACAAAAACATTTTTCTATAAACACATTGGACAGCAAAATTGCTACAAGATTATTTATCATTATAATAAAAACCAAAATTTATTTAACATAACCCTCAAACACACAATGTCAGATTTTTTTGTTGACACCACAATAATATAAAATATGGAAAAATATATAGAAATTACTTTTAAAGAATAAATTAGATTCAAATTAAAAATGCGGTTGTCAACGTAGTAAAATTTCTAATAAAATTAAAATTATAACGTATATATGGAATATTTGTTTTGAAATAAAAAAAAGAAATAATTTCCCACAAACTACGAAAATGAGAAAATAGCACATTTGTATAATTTGATAGGTCAGATAAAATTTTAAAAAATCATGAAATTATAATCAACACATATATGTAATAATGTAAGAGGTATACATAATATAAAGGAAATAATTATTTAAATTCTAGGTTAAATATCAAATAACCATTTTGTATTCTAATGGTTGGACTTTACAAAAACAAATTATTCATGTCGGTATCTATGAATTAAATTAATTAATCAAATCAAAAATAGGAAATGTTAATGAATTGAATAAATTTGATAAAATTGATTAATAACAATCACATCACTAATTAATAAGAAAAAGTATCTATTAGTTAGCATAAAAGTCAATAGTGTATGCACAACTAATAGAACAAATAATATGTAATAAGAATGATACAATATAACTTTAATAAAAGCAATGTCGTTGATTTCATCAAGTACAAGAATACGAAAATAAGTATGTTTATCTTATAACTCTTATGTGTTGTTAGTGAAAATCCGCGCTTCCGATCGTCGGTAGCAAGCGGGTGCTGATAGTCGGAATGCGGAGTTTAATCCGTGGACCTCGTGGTATGTACCGGGCGCTACGAATAGGTCCTACCTCCTTGCACATGCAAATCTCGGTACAGATTAAAATGGAATCCCAATACGATAAGTTTATAACAAGAAATTAAAAGCCTGCATGAAAATTACGTTATAAATTAAATGTTCAGAAATGATAAATAATAATTTATATACCTTGGTTGTTACGTGGCTAATTGGTATTCTTCCTGTTTGGTCCGACAATATATCCGTTTAAAACGATGTGAAAGAATACACTAACACATTCACTTTAAAATAATATTTCATGTGGTGCTAACTCTGTTATATTAACCGACGTACGATGCACACACCACTGGGAAATTTCAGACCAAAAAGACAGAATTTGCAATTCCGATTTAATTTATAACTCATTCAATAAAAAAATATTTGCGTATGCTGTTGCCAATTTTCCCCAAGTATTAAACAAATTGAATTATTATTAAACAAAAATTATACAGAAATTTGCATATGAAAGGGAAAGGGAAATTTTGTATCACATCGGCAACACGAATTTATGTTGCATACATTAACGTATGAAAATTAAATAAATAACTGTATTGTTTTAAAATAAACTATAACAGTGCTGTCAAATTTATTTTCATAAATTAGTAAAACATCTATTACAAAAACAATTGTACGTCTTGTAAAACGCTTTGGGGTCGGAAATGTTAGAATTAATAAGCCCAACAATACAGCTGAAGATTTGGATCCTGAAAATTAAATACCATTGACATTGCCATTATTATCTTCCACTCTATGCAATAATCTTAAAATGTTGATTTGCTGAAAACCTAAATTAACTACCTAATTTTCATTTGAGCCTTAAACAGAAGAAATGTTATTTCTTTAAGAAGAAAATAACTCCAACAAGTACAAAATCAAGATTAACATGTTTAGTTGCTTTTCAGAACTGCACTAAAATAACATCCAAACTTGTTGACAAAACACATATCTGTTTCTTAAAATTATATTTTAATATAATATAAAAAAATAAAACTAAAATATTTGTTAATTATTCTAGAAATTACTTTTTTTAATTAATAGTAAGCAAATTTTATTTAGTTTTCTTAAATTTTATATTTTATATTTCCTAAAATATTTTTTTGATCATGTTTAACGTTCCCTTTCATAATAATTACTAAAATAATATCATATAATGTAAATTTACTAATATATCAATTCCAATTTTGTTCCATTTTTTTAAATTTTAACAATACCACTATTAATACGAATAACCGGTATTTAGTTTTTTGTTCGTTATTCCAATCCCTACTTTTAAGACGTGTTTTATGTGCGACCATTGTAGTTCATTGTCAATTGTAAAAAAAGAATGTCACCCTTATTAATGTAACTAAACCAACCTTTATTATTTCATGTACTTACTTGTGCAATTTCTTCTTCAGCGAGTAAATAGTTCCATTCAAGTGGTATAGCAATTGGTAAAAAAGCATCATCATCGCCTGATAATGAAAAATCAACTACAATCCTGGGGTAACTAGGTGATTCTGAACTTAAATTGGATCTTGATCTTAAATGATTACGATAAGTTCTGATGTCTTCTAAATCTATTGTTGCTACAGTTACCTCCTAAAGTGAAAGTAAATAATTTTAAATTAGAAAGTGGCAGTAGTTGCATTTCCTTGCCTTTCGGCTTTGAAAAATACATATATAAACATCTCGTTTTTCTGATTTCAAAAATGTATCACAACTATGAACATAACAAAAATTTTGAGAAAAAAAAAGTAACAATTGCCGTTATTAATAATAATGTAAATAAAAGACTATTTTAAACGATGCATATAAATTATAAGTTTGTGTACGTATGTTTTTAAAGTGTATTTGATTTGTTATTTGATGTTAAAACCAGAAAATTTTATCGTAATATAAGAGATATAGACATTTATATTAAAATATACCAATGTCACGGGACATACAAGCAACGATTTTAGGAAAAAATAAATAAAAACTGAGTGAAATGCATAAATTCTAATATTATAAATAGAAAATAATAATGTATTCGCTATTTAACAACTAGTAATAATTGAATGCAATCTTAATTAAACAAACTTTGCAATATTCTTGTAGCGACCCTTTTGTTATTAACTTTTAGATTTTATTTTATTTTTATTTTTATATATGTTGGTTACTAAGCTACAACATATATAAATATCATAATCAATAATTCAGATATATTTTAATTAATTTTAAAATGTCAATTTTATTTATACAAACAAATGTTTTTATAATCATCTAATTAATTAATAAACATCAAAATTATTTAAATTGATATCCCCGATGTAATAATTGGTGACCCCGACGTGATAATTGGTAACCCCGACAATTTAAATTGATCGTCAATATTGAAGGCAATAATTAATCCATTAATTCACAATTGCCCGGCCTAAGCTTTTTTTAACTATAATTTGCAAAATTAAAAATTTGAAAACATGACAAACACAAACATTTCAAATGTACATTCTAAAATACCAAAATTCTGGTGAAGCGATCCAGAACTATGGTTCGCACAAAACTTGATGCTCTATTCGAGCAACATCACCTTACGGCAGATAAGTCAAAATTTAGTTTAGTTATCTCCTCCTTGTTACCCAAATTGCTTCGGAAGTGATAGTTATCATTATCAAACCGATCGAAACTGATATGTTCGAGAAATGGAAACTAGAGTTTTACGAACATCAGTTTCAGAACAAAGAATTAGGGAACAGTTATTAGGTAACAGAAGAATGGACACCAAAATTTTGAAAGAATTACAGGGTTAACTAGTTTCGTCAGATATATTTTGTCAATATCTGCTACTCTCCCACTTGACGATCTAGCTAAATAAGCAGACTACTTAATAGAGATTTATTTTGTTAATCTTGTACAACATTCAAATACATCTAATTTTAAAGGTAAATTGTCATCACAACCCCAGATAAGTGATCTTACCAATTTACTTCATAAGACGATTTGGTCTCACCCTTCGTCGCGACATTGATCAAAATCTAATTTGCCTTACCGTAAAAAAACGTCATACCACGAAATCAAGAATCCAACCCTTTGTTGGTATCAAGACAAGTTTAATCATAAAGAAAAAAAATGTGTCAAACCCTATTCTTTTTTAGGACAAGAAAATTAGTTAACTCAACTAATTTTACACAATCTAATCTCGTTAATTTTATATTGCTGACTATCTAACCAAACAACGTTTTTTAATAGACACAGGTGTTCCAACAAGCATTTTTGTAGTAAAAAACAATTTTCAAAAATAAAAATTACATCCATTGACCCTTAAAGCAGCTAACAATACAACGATACCAACTTATGGTTACAAGACATTGACAATTAATCTAAGTTTAAACAAAAAATTTTCTTGACGATTTAATTTAGCCAAAATATCAAACTCAATCATCGGTGCTGATTTTTTAAGACACTATCACTTGATAGTTTTAACAATAATAAGTTAATCAATTCTAAATCGTTTAATTATTGCAGTGGCATATCTTCAAAAAATTTAGATATTTCTCTAATCACAATTACTAACAATACCCTTTATGGCAAAATTTGAAAACAATATACAAATTTAAAAAACCACTAGAATTAAACTTAAAAATCAAACATAATGTCACACATTGCATCACGACTCAGCCTCAACAGTTTTTTCATTCCCGGGACATGAGACAAGCATTAAGGACATTTCCAGGACTCGAGAAATTGAAAAAAAGTAATGTAAATACTAAAATAAATTGATATATATTCGTAATAAAAATAAAAATGACAATCTAATAATTGTAAACTAAATAATTATTGATTAAACATAATAACAATATCAAATTTTATAAATTGAAAATAGAAAAAATGAATTTTAAATTTAATTTCAAAAACATGCTTTTAAATACGTGAGAGCACAACTTTCTGATAATCTATTTCTCAATTTTGTAGCAAAAATTCGTGTTAAGGAAAATGAACTACAGTATTTGTTGGTTCTATGGAGAGAGAATTATATAAAAATTGTAAATTTCAAATATTATTTCAAAAATATTAAATACTTTTTTAGTACTTTCTCTGGATCATGTTTTGTAAAAGATTCAATATTTTGCATTCCTTTTAAAAACATTCTATTAATCTATTAGTCTATTAATCTGCCAAACTAAACTTTTGATTAAATTAAAAGAGTATTTACTAATCCTTTTTTATTGTTAAAGTTTAAAATGAGATTTTCATCTAAAACTGTGTTAATAATCACGTTTTGTATTTTAGTAACTAAAATATTTTAGAAAATTTATATTTTAAAATTTCTCGAGTCTCGAACGATAATTCCCGGAAATCGAGACCGTATATTTTTCGAAAATTCCCGGAAATTCCCGTTTCAGCAACCCTAATCACCCACCTATTTTCTTTAAACCTAGACGTCTTTGAGAACAAAACTACAATATCGCCAAATGTGAATTCCAAAACGTATCAGATATTGGTTTCACCAAACCTTCTAATAGCAATTGGTCTTCACCGCTACATATGGTTCAAAAATATGATGGTACATGGCGTCCTTGTGGAGATTACAGAGCTTTGAACAAAGTAGCCACACCGGATCGTTACCTGATTCCTCATTTGTAGGATTTTATGAATAATTGTTCCAGTTCCATAATTTTTTCTAAAACTGATTTTGATAAGCGTATCACCAAATTCCAGTTAATCCTTCTGATATCCCGAAAACAGCAATAACTATACTGGTTTATTCGAATATCTAAGGATGAGTTTTGTATTAAGAAATGTGGCTCAAATATTTCAAAGGTTTATTGATAAAGCTCTTAGAGGCATCAATTTTTGTTTTGCATATATAGACGATATATTAGTTTTCAGCAAAAGCAAAAATAAGCATCTTGAACATTAAATTTATTTTTTGAAAGAATAAACAACTATGGAATTAAAATTAACCCTGATAAATGTAATTTTGGAGCTAAAGAATTAACTTTTTTAGGTCATACAATTTCATCTTCAACCACAATGCCTTGTCAAGCAACAATTAAATCAATATTAGATTATCCTCAACCAACTACTCATAAATCACTCCTACGTTTTCTAGGAATGGTCAACTTTTATCATTGTTTTTTGAAATCAGGAGCAACAATTTAAACACCACTCGAATGATTTCGCAGCACCGTGACTCATTCAACTAAACATAATTTAGTTTTAGAATTGAAACAACTCCCTAATTTCTCACAACCTATTTATTGTGACATTTCACATAATTTAATTCGTCCTTTTATATCTCGACCATTACAAAATTTAATCATTGATAAGTTCCATTCTCTCTCTCATCCCGGTATAACAGCTACCAGAAAACTTGTTTATGAAAATTATGTTTGGCCAAATATGAAATCAGATATAACTAAGTTTGTCAATTCATGTCTTGCCAATAAATCAAAACAAACAAACACACTAAAAGCCCAATTAAAAATTTCAATTTACAATGATTTCTGTTTGGAGCAAATTCATAGATTTTATAAGTCCACTTCCTCTTGTAAAAAATTTAGATACATATTAGTATGCATTGACCGTTTCACAAGATGGCCTCAAGCTATAACAGATATTTCTGCTGAGTAATAATCAAATTTATAAGTCATAACATTGTGTGTGAAAATTTATATTTATATATATATATATATAACTATGTACTTACAACATCTTGTAAAGCAAATTGTTTGCCATAATTGAGAATATCTCCATTCAATGCAATACATGATCCTCCATTAAAATACACTCTCTGCCCATCACATCCTCTCAAATTGCTGAATAAGTAGCAACCACCCGATTTTAATGTTGCACTTTTTATTAAATCTGTGACCACATAGGCTTTCCTTAATTCTGTATAACTACCTGAACTGTTTGTAAAAATTTCAACACCATCTATTCCCATACTAATGTGTGAGCTTCTGGGATTCCATAGTTCTTCACATATCTCAAAACCTGAAAATATAACATTTATAGCATGTAGTGATTACTTGAGATTAGAACAAAACTAAAAATTACAGTAAAGAATTATTAATTTGCAATTACAGATCAAAAGATGATAATTGTAATTTAATAGAAAAATACAAAATACTATATTAAATATTAATAATTAATTATATTTGTTGATTGATATGTTCTAGAGTCATAATAGAATTGTCATCAAAATCACCAGATTGAGTGATTCCATTAGACTTTATTTATTATTAGTTATAAGATTAGATTAATAAATTTAAAAAAGTTGTAGAAAATAAACTATAATAAATATTTCAAATTTGTTGCACCTGATTTTTAACAAAATATATTATCAATACGTTCTACATTCACTACCAAGGAGATCTTGCTTTTACTTAAAAAATACAATTACCAACTTTGTTATTCTCATACCTATACAGGTATCCTTGGTTGAAATAATAGCATCTCCAAATGAAACTACTGTTTGTTCTGTTATATTTGACACTATTCTCGGCAAGTAATAATCCTCAACTTGTCGCAACTAAAATTATAATAGTAAAAGACATTATATATAAAAGACAGTATAAAAGTAAATTACATCTCAACTTGAATTTACTCATACTTTAATAATATCTTTATTATTCAACAGTTTTATTTTTCTTATACTAATAACAGGATAATATTAATAAAAATACATCAAACAATCAAAATGCAAATGCATTCTAAATAATTGAACAAAAAATCTAGATATAGTAGTATTTGTATTTGTTGTGTTTTAAATACATAATAATCGTAATAAGAGAAGACAAAGGAGAAAAAATATTTTAAAAAATACACAGATGCTACATATTCTCTTCCTGTATATTTACTAATTCCTTAGTAAAAGCTGTTGGACTAATGTTAAATGAATCAATAGAAATACAATACTTAATGTAATACACATAGACAATAACGAAGAGGATTGATGGTGAAACGTATGTGCTCTAGGAATATAAAAAGTTAATCCAGCACTACTGTTGGTTGTAACTTGTTTGATTTATTGCTGTATTTACAATTCTCGTTTAAATGCAGTAGATAGACCTTACCCTTACACAATATTATAACAAATTACATTGTAAATAGGCCTAGTAATTCAAAACATTTGCAACATTTAAAATCATTTTGGACATTCTAGAAAAGATCTGAAATTTAATTAGCACAATGCGTGCAAGTGCTGCAATCGCACAAAACCTGCAATATTCTTTCATACTGTACATTGTACATAGTCGCCTGTAAAAATGAAGCAAAAATTAATTTAGTATAAATTACATATGATTTTGAAGATATTAGAACTTTGCAAACAAAGTATCTTATATTTAACAAATATCAATTTTACTTGTCAAAAATACACTAGAACGCTAATAATCAATTGAGGGTTAATTTTAATTTAATATTGTTTTTTCTAATTACTATTACAATTTACTACAGCATCAATGTACTGTTGATGTCAGCATCAATATTGAATACAATTATTATTCAATACAATTACAAACTTTCTTGTGTGCTCCGTAGTTAGTACCATCAGCTCTAACAAGTAGGTAAGCCACACATTCTAAGCACGAAGCAAATTCAAATTTGTTCTGATTACAGTAAAATTTTATAATTAAGTAATTTGTTGGTCGTTTACCTCCTTTTTGTATTATACCACAACAAAAATCTATTACATTTACCTAAATCTAAATTACTCTAGTTTTTTTATTATGGTAATTTTCTAAGTAGAAAACGTTTACTTTATTTTAAAATCACAACATACATATTTATTTTCTCTGATACACCAGCTTAACTAAAAGATCTATTACTTGTACCTTTTTCCATGGTGAAAACCACCTTGATTCCCTGTAGTTTCCTTCATCGCACATTAATAACTTTGGACGGATTAGAAGTATTTTTTGGTTTAAAAAAATAACTCTGCAGTTATAAGCTACATTTTTGTGCATTACTGGCATTCCTATATCAATCAGAATATTGCGACATAATGGTTCTTTTAATATTTCACATAATACTTCCCAGCTGTGAAGATAAGTATCACCTTCATAGAAATGATCTTCACAACTATAACCACTGAAATTTCAAAGAAAAATAATTATCAAGGGCGGAAAATTGTTTTAAAAGATGATTATCTCAAAAGTTAATAAAGGTAATTTATTTCTGATTTCAGTATTATGATATGTATAATAACCATATGTTTGTGAAGTGATCTTACCAAAACATTTTTCACACATTAATTTTATATAAAAAAAATAATTCAGTTTAAATTAACACAAAATAATTTTTTTTTTGCTTTAAAATCTCTTTTGAATTGTTTGAAAACAATAAGTGAAAACAATAAGTCGGCAGGGAGTATGCTGATGGTTTGCTTTAAAAAAACATGTTTGTGCAGTATTGCCACACGTAAATGAAATGAACGACAAAAATGAACAATGTACTATATTTTTTGTATTTTTAATTTTATTAATAACCCTAACTCATATTCCTTAGGCCTATACGGATAAATCTGTTTTAACATGTAGTAAACAGTGTATTTGAAGTAATCAGTAGACTAATTGGGATTTTGGGATAGGAAGTTTTGTTCTGCCTCATTAAATATCGTTTTGGACAAATTAATAAATTTAGGAGTTAACGTCAAATTATTTATGGCGACTGTCGTTGCTTGTTTACAAATTAATGACTAATTTCTTTTATTTTATTTTCCTTAAGGAAATCAGGTGTTTATGAATTATCATGGCACAAATGTAATAGTGTATATGTGGACCAAACCAGAAGATGCTTGGAAAAACGTTATACGGAACACTATAGAGCCTTCAGACTAAACCAAAACCATAGTAAATTTGCCAACCATTTTCTAAATTGTAATCATACGTTTCCGGAGATCAATTATCTAAAAATGTTACATACTTGTTCAAAAATCTTTAAACTTAATTATTTAGAATCCGACGAAACTCATAAATATAACTGTAACCCCTATGTTAATTTATTAAATGAACAATCAGAATTAAATCAATTTAGTTCTACACTCTACAATTTTATGTAGTATATTATATTTTTAAATTATTTGCTTAATTTACTGTGTTTAAAATTTTATTTTTCTTGTTATTTCATTTTATTTTTAATCCTTAAAGCTGCTCCACTTTAACTTGTCTGCTGTATACCTGTGATCACTTAATCCCCTCCCCTTTTTAATTGTTTGGTATACCTTGTTACTACCTGTACATAATCACTCATTAAACTGTTTTTAATTGTTTTTTGTCTATATAAATGTATTTTTCTGGAACTGTTAGCCACTTGATAATGACCTTCATACGTCGAAACTCGAGTCGCTTATATTCTTATTTTTTAATAAATAAAATGTTTGTGGTTAAAAACATAGTAATTTTTGT
>JARJEC010164186.1:0-26112 GCA_030264575.1 Tachinus sp. AB-2021 | reverse complement strand
ATATCTGTAACATCTTGTATAGATTATATTAGTATAAATAAAATAAATTACTAAGAGTTAAACAACGTGTTTATTCCAAGTGTTATACAACATTTTATACACAAAATTTATACCAAATCAATAAAATTATACCGAAAAATGAGCCAAGTTACAGACATCTGGTATTATATTCATTACTATATCAAAAGCGAAAGTTTTGTTAGAATCATAATATTTTACATAATTACTGGAACAGAAATGTCTTGTGTTGACTTTTTGGGTCATAAAAATGACTGATAAAAAACAAAACCGACACACATATTTACATATGAAATAAAAATATATAATATGGTTTGTCATATAACGTCACACCAAAGCAATATTTATATGAAATTAAAATTAATAAATCTTAATAAACAAAGGCTCTTGAATTTACATAATACTATAATATAAAACATTTATATCATATATTATCATATAATATTATTCAGACTTACTTAGTAATATTTAAAAGAAATTATTTTTGAATAAAATCACATGTAAAATGCTCTATCTAATGGGCCTTCTACACGACAGTGATTAAATTGCACGGTATAGTATTGCGCTATTTATATGGTACACCGAGTCCTGTCCACATGATTCAGATATGCATGCGCGAGCTACAGTCCAGTCGTATTCTTTTGGGTTGCACGTACTTACTTACAGGGTTGCCAGTATTGTATTGTTGCCAAAAACACCAATAAATATCGCCCAAATCCCAAGTAGATTTTTAGCGATAAATTCAAATTTGTTCTTATAGATACGTGCTTCTTGATTGTGACCAAAAATGGTAGAAATACTACGGCCCAGATTTATGTTGTTTCGATCTCGATAACGTGTTTTTCGTTTTGGTTGAATGAAATAATTCCTATTCTGTTTTTATTACTGCAATAATATACCATGAACCTTGTCATTCAAATATTTTTTACAGCAAATTATGATATTATAATTATATAATTATATAATATTCGAGCACCCAGCGAGCAAGAGAAAGAATATCGCGTCAGTCGAATACACCCAGCTCGAGCCAATGTTCGTCCGAGAGACCAGTACATTGAATGGTAACCAATTCAATGTACAGGTCGCTCGTAACGCAACCACGTGAGTTTGGCAATGAAATCTTAGTATATTAGAATAATAAACAAATTGAATGTAATTTATTATTTCACTCTAATTTAAATGCAAGCTTTTGATTGGTTTAGACAAGTGAATTGATAATTAATATAATTATCGTTAGTGTTTTTGCCAGTGACGTTCATGATGACATTATTAAAAAATAATTTGAGCGTTGTCAGTAAAATATAAATTTAATATTAATATTTATAATAAATAAAAATTCATAGTATTTAAGTTTTTTTTATAAAATAATCTTGACAAATTGAATTCGTGTATTTTAATGATTATCGCAAATTTGTTCTCTCTTTTGAGATAAATTATGTTGTTTTGGGAAACAACACTTGCGATAGCGCGCTCGTATGGATATCAAGCAACATAATTCAGCTTTCAAAATCAAACAAATTTAAAATGCAAAAATCATCAATACACTGTATTACTAATGACAATTATTTGTAACCATATTATAATAATAAGTTTAAGGTCAGAAATAAATGTCGGAAATCATTATTATATGTAGAGAAATCAAGTAATCAATTAAAAATATAAGCTACAAATAAAATAATAAAATAATTTATCAAGAAATTACAATGGAATTACGCGCAAAATTTTAGCGAAACATGTAATTTTCAGCTACAAACTATTGAATAGAGATGCCAGTTTCAAAATTGTTACTCGTGTGTGTTCGTAGATAAAGTATAGTACTTAACTTGATGCCAAAACATACTTAAAAACGATCATGTCAAATGGTTTAATTTATTAATATTTAGTATAAGCTTAATGCTTAGAAATCCAATCGTTAGTCATAAGCTTTACTTTTTCATTCAATTTATTAATAGAGTAAAATAAAACTTTGTGATTTTTACATTAACATTTTTTTAAATAATAATAATTAATTTTGTCAATAATTTAATTTATAATTCAATTTAACGTATGTTTTTCAAAATCCTCACTTTTTCATATATTGTTATAAATTAATCATTCGCGAGGCAAGTAGATCGGCTACATTTTTATTATGTACTGAAATTCACTTTGGCGTAGAGATATATAGGAGCTGCTCCATATGTTATTCTTGTGTATTTTGTAATCTTTTCTCAGGACAAAATTTGATAAACGATCCAACAAGCAAAATTCCGTTTCACTTCAAACAGTTCCCCTTATTCTTTTCTCATAGTCGACTGCTGATTGATTCTATTGACATTTATAATTGAAATTGCAATAAATCGCAATAAACGGGACAGACGCATTCTGCATAAATTTATTATTTAAGAGATTTTCTTTTTTTAATTAAAATGAATTATTTCTTTTCTTTCCGGATGGATTAGGTTTGAGCAATGTTAATACTGTGGGTGGTTTTTATTTACATTTTCCATTATCTTTCCAATCCAAAGAAGGATGAAGACGAAATAGGGCAATAAAACATCGAGGAATAGTTTATTTGTAGGGACTTGGGGATTAGGGCCATCTGTACTTTAATGATGGCAAACCACTTACTATCACGTAATCTAATTTAAAAGTTTAAGCACCGAAAGGAGCTATAATGGATTATCTGTGTAATTCAATCATGTGTTTAGATGGAAATTAATAATGCGTTATTTCTTAAACAATAATTTTTCAATTTACTGTTTATTGTCCTTATAGTATTATTAAAATTGATTTACTTTTCATTTCACTGTATATATATATATATATATTTACAATTAGAAAAAATAAACGATGTATATATGATGACAGTTACAGAAAGTTCCACTTCTTTAAGTAACTAACATTAACAGAGACATCAGATTATGTTTCCGCAATCAGTTCTTTAAAAAGAATTATTATTAAAACGTTAAAAAGAATTATTTTAAATTCAATAAGATAAGGAGAATGTTGGTAAAGGTAGTTCCGGTCGGTCTGTTCCACTCACTTCGCAATCACGTGGATTTTGTATACCTATACTCAAAAGCGTTTTATTGGTTTTCTATTTTCTCCTATAGAGAGAAACGGTATAAATTTGTATCTTTTTGTTGTTTGAATTTTTTTAATGAAATAGAAACCAAAATATAGCAATTTTAGAGATATACAAATTTGCTCATAAGAAATTTTGTAATACATTTCAATCGTTATTTTATAAATAGTCAAAAATCTTTTTTGTGACATTTTTAATACGTTTATTTATATAGGTTAGATAATAAAATATCAATCTAAAAATAATTTCATTCAATTTCTATCTTTCATCATTTGTTATTCTGATCAAATCGAGGTCGTTTATCACGATTTAAAAAAAAGCACCACCACGTGTTGCCAACTTAACCTATCAGATCAATTTTTTTGGCAACACAATTAGAGCATACTTCTGACATATTCCTCATGTTTCAGATAATTATCTTAATAGCTGATTGAGTTATATGTGACATATACAGGCTAACACATATTCACATACATACATACTTTTTTAGACTCAGGGACCTCCAAACTTGTATTTTTAGTACGAAACTTTACTATTCTCTATATAGAGAGAAAAGTAAAAATACATGAATTTTTATTCTTTAGATAATTATACACTGCATTTAAAGAAGACATTTTGAAAGAGTTGACATAGGTTTTTGAAACTGATTGAAAAGATTGGTGTATGTCAATATACATTTGATTCATTGCAAAATAATAATTTTTAATAAATACGATAATTTTGCGCGCATTCTATAAACCCAGCAACTCTTTTGGGAATGCTAAAAATCAGATGGCCTAACGCATCTTGAGGCAAACTATTGGATAATCTATCGACTCTTCACAGTCTTGGGCCACTCGGAGGTGTCCACAGCCTATTTGACAAGCGTCTAGGCTTTTTCCTGAAAATCTGTTTAAATTCCACTTACATCTGCGGTCGACCATCAGATTGGAAATTTTACAAAATACAATATCATAAATTATTGAAATGAACTGCGCATTCCAACATTTCTGCTTCTTTTAAATGGTGAAAATATGTACGTTCTTCACTCGCGGTGTTTTTCAAGGCACAGACAATTAGATCAAGTAAGAGAAACTACAATTAAACAATAAGTAACGCAACCAAAAATAAATTCTCAAATAGATAATATATGAAAATTTTATTCAAGATACCTTGCCCTAGAAGTGATTCTCAACTCTTCAACATTTAATCGATTGTATATAAAAATAATCCAATTTTCTCCATTAAATGTTTTACGTCAAGTCCTTCATCGAGGTTCATTTTTTAAAGCAGTAATTAGCAATTATGACATCAGGTCAAAGCATAAAAAACAAATTTTTTTGAGAAATGTCACGGTCATTTTAATGCCATAAAATTATTTTATTTAATATTTCTTGATGTTTTGAATTGATAGAAAGTAAGGTTAAAGAAACTAGTGAAGTACAAAAATTGCATTTCCAATTGATCATTTTGTTTGAGATTAACCGAGAAGTAAAGGCATCGGCATCGCTACAACTATTTATGCAGTTTAGAATCGTTGTAAGTGTTGCTCAAAAATGAATTTCTCATTTCTAACTTCCATTTTGATGTAAGTGATTTTCAATGATCTAAAACCACTCGACTTTGATAAACAAAGATTGAAAACTTTAATTAATCATAAATTACGTCTATCAACTTGGAAATTGTTCAAAATGAAAACGTATCTCGCAAAATCATCCTAAGATAACTTTATCAGCGTCCTTCTGGTTTTTTAAGTTTTCAAGTTTATAATAACAGCAAAATTAGAGAACCGTACGGATAGTCCTCATATTGAGATAGATAATATAGCGGTCATATTCATTACAATAGTACCACTATAAAAATTGGTTAGCAACAATAATATTATTAAATTAAATGTTTTTACAGAAAGTAATGGTAGATTGAAGCGATAAAACTAAAAATTTTACTTGTGTACGTCACATTGTGGACCAGCTTTTCAAAAATGAAAAAGTTTGATAATCGAGAATTTCTTAATTTTACTGATAATCCTATTAGTTTGAAACAAAAGATCGGATGATGGATGTTTTAAATTTATTCTCTCCATATTTTTGAGAATACAATAATAAAATTCTCCAACTTATACAAATTGTAGGTGATATGGTTTGTATAAGTTTGAGAATAATAATATTATAATAAATAAATAGAATCAGTCAATTTTATCAATAAATCCTTGTTTACAATAAACAGGAAAGTCAAGAGATATTCCTAAGAAAATCGTTGTGTAACATTCAAATGAATGAAATGGCAGCCAGAAAGTTAATGTGTACTGTAATTTGTACTGTATGAATATTTCTATTGTAATAGAAAAACAATTAATAGAAAAATAAATACTTATAAATGCTGTAAACTGATTTGTACCTCAGAGTTTCAAGTTGGACTAAGCTTCATTCCATTTTCAAATAAGTAATCTTAATAAATTTCGATTACAACAATGTATTTAAAATAAATAAAAACCCCTCTTCAGTTTTAGCGATCAATGTCTATGGCTGTTTACCAAATTTTATAATTTATCTACATCCGCTTCCCAAAAATTAAAATTACTTAAAAACTTGGTCTGAACGTTACGTTCAAACCTTAATCATAAATTCTGATGGAAGAAGTAGAAAAGCAATAACCTTGAATATTTATATAATTAAATACTTACAGAAATTTTAAACATAAAAAATATAAGCAATCAAAATTAATAGATGAATTAAAATCGACTGTAATTTTTGAAGAGTACTAAATTTATTATACATTTGATAAAAGTCAATGGAACTAAATAGTTAAGTAATACACATTTTACATTGTTTGTTAAATTTAAAAAAAATGTACGTATAATTATAGTAGTACTTGCCTGCAAATCGTTGATGGCAACCCATGAATTTGAAGGAAACCCTTGAAGCATCGGAACTAAAAACTGCAGACAGCCAGACCAGTGTCCAATGAGTAACATCATGCATATCAAATTGAATATCCGCATGAAAACACTCGCCATGTTAAGAAACTGTAACATTAAACTCAACTCAGTGAAACAATATTTTCATAATATCTATACCTACTGCCCTCGTAACGTTTCAATCTACACATAAAAAAATATTACGAACGCAGCCTTTTTATCATATTGTATAATCACTTAGTAAATATAAAAATATTAATATCAAAAATTGCATACGCTGAAACACAACATAAATGAAACAAAAAAATAACCAGTGTGTACGAACTGAAATAAATAATATTTAAAATACACGAAGCCTGTTGTCCTGTGGTCTCATTAGGGAGTCAGGTATTGAAATAAAAAACTTTAATTTCGCTGAAGCCAATACCAAAAAGCTGTGCTCATATCAAAGCCCAAGCAAAACTTATTTAAGCTCGTGCTACCAGTACATTTAATATCATTATAGACCAACAACTGTGTTTTAATAAAATAAATAAAAATAGTATTATTATTTATGTGTATTTGTATAAAAGGTTTATTAAGTAAGATTTAAGAGATATGCAGGTTGAAGAATTTGTTCTGACGGAGAGGGCTTATATAATATAGTTATATACCAAGTATTGGGATAAGAAATCTTTATAAAAAAGTAACTTAAAATGCATTTTTATTTAGAAAATATTTTTGAAATCAATTTTAATGCCATTCATCAACTTTGTTGTACCAAATTAAGTTATTTTGACTATTGTAACTAATATCTACAATGAGAAAAAGTTAACAAGCACTTAAATTTGTTACCCTTCATACCTTGTATAGAACATATTATATTATGCTGAATAAAATAGTGACAGTTTAGTAAAAAATGTGGAAACCTAGCCGATTAAATTGGTGCTCACGTTATTTTGTGTTTTGATAAAATCTTGTTTAAAAATTCCCATGTACCAAGCACCTACCTAAAAAAATTTTGAAAATATGAGTTTAGTAATTTTTGTAGTGGCATGTTTATAATATTTCAATTTTGTATAATAATAATAATAATATCGTGTTTAATTGATACTCAAATAATAAGCATACAAGCCGTCAATTGTGATATTAAAATCGTTTGTATCATAATCAAAAACAACTTACCTCCAGCTTTTAGCAAAAATAACCTAACTAATCATGCAAAAAACTCTGCGCATTTTATAAACAACTGTGAGCGTCTACTGTAATTAATCTATGTTATAACGCTTCTCTTTTTTTTGTTGTATATTGGGTAAAAAGGGTGTGAATTGTAAACACAACTAAAGTAAAATAACAATAAATGTGTGTGTTCGTGTGACATGCATATAAGAAGCAGAATAAAATGTAACAGAATGGAACAGTTTTTTAAAAGCGGGTGGCCCAATAAATTACGCACAACCAAAATCCGTCAGCAACCATAATTCGGGTCGCTAGCATGGCCCAATTTTGGTACAGACGGCCGGCTGTATCATAAATATAACTTTTTTTAAGGAAGCAGAGGCGCCACGGTCGGTCATGCGTAAGGCGAAGCAAGCTCGAAGCGTGTTACCTTAAATATCAGATTGCTTTTGCTGTATTTAGACTTGTTGACCTCCGAACTGAGGCGCCCCCTTCGTTCCGTTCGCTTTTTTTGAAGATTCTGCAAGATCTAGAAAAAGCGAAGAACACAAGGTAGTAGAAAAAAGCGTGGAACAACAAGATTCCAGAAGAACGACTTAAGTAATAAGATAGAGCATGAAATAGTAAGTATCTCTTTTAAAATAAATAAATAAATAAATAAGAGATAAGTCACAACAACAGTTGTTGGATAGAATAAGTGCAGTGCGAAAGCGGACATGGACAGAGCGCGCATATCAAATAATTGGACAACTCAATAACAAATAAATACACAAACAAACAAACAAACAAACAAACAAAAATTATAACATAGAAGAATAGAACACTTAAACTAAAACTACAACTAAAAAAACTAAATACTTAAAAAAATGACTAAAGGAGAAACATTTAATTAGTGCATGGGTATGGAGAACAAGAATGAGAAGCCGTTAAATAATAAACCACCACAATTTGTTAGGGAGCAACCTTACAGGATTCAGGAGATACTATTACTATAAATAAAACCACTTCCTCAACTCTCATAAATAAATGCTCAATTTTCTCGAACAAAACTAAATTCATACAATCTACTATATTATTTCTGCTTTGAAGCTTAGAGTGAAACGAATGTAGTTTTACGCTACTTTTTTCGTCTTATTAATAAGTAAGCTTAACATATTTAAATTGGCTTGAGTTACTTTCACTTGTTACAGATGTTTCACAAGATGGGCTTCCAGAAAACTTCGACGCTGAGTTAATTTTTAAATAAGTTACCTTTGCCTTGAAATATCGACGTTGACTAGCGATTTTTAAATGATTAATTTTGATTTAGAAGCTTATAAAGTAAAGGCTATAAAGTTAAAATACACCTATTTACATGTGCAATAAAGCAGTGAACTTTTAATGTATGTGCTGAAGTTGATTGGGTTTTATCTACTTTTCAAGTAATATCCTTTAATTTATTATTCGTTCTTAATATTTTGCGGAACGTTTATAATATTTGTTAAGCTGCTTTTAGTAATTTGATAATTTAATTTTTTATGTTTATTATTTGATTTTGTACACATTGCCACGATATAATAATAATAGTAATAATAGTAATAATAATAAAATAAAAAGATAACAAGGTTTATTCTTTAATTTATCTATGTATCATCACTTATTATACTCATAATTTAAATCCACAAAAAGTCGACATTATTGCTCTCAACTGCCATACTAGTAACAAAGATGTTTCGAGTTAAAACAAATAGATAGTAAAAATAGTTAGTTGTATGATAGTAATACATAATCATAAATTATTGCATTATTACCTTTATTAAAAATTAATAGAAACTAGAGGTCATAATTTGCAATTTAAGTATCTGAAAACTATTATATTATTGGTTTTTTTTTTCTAAAGGGAAAAAAATAATAAATTCGTTATTTTTTTGTATTTTGGAATTTTTTAATGAAACAAAAACCAAAATATTCAGATTTTAGAGATATACAAATAAGTTTATATGATATTTTGTTATAAATTTTATAGTTTTTTTTTTGTAAATTGACATAATTCTTTTTTTCGACATTTCTAATGCGTCTAGGAATTAAAATATCAATCTAAAACTAATTTCTAGGCTTAAATTACTACAGAATTGACAATCTACATTTCTTCAATTGTTATTCTGTTAAAATCGGGACCGTTTATAGTGATTTTAGAAGGGAAATTTACCACCAGCTGTTGCCAACTTAACCAATCGAAATTAATTTATGGGCTAGAGCTTACTTCCAACATATTCCCCAAATTTCAGAACATTATCTTAAAAACTGTTTAAGTTATGCGTTCCACACACCTATCTACACACACACACACACACACACACACACTCACACACACACACATACAAATACATAACAAATATTTCCCATAAAATTTCAATTTCGAATTATTGGTATGAATCCAATACTTTTCTTTATATAGAAAGAAAAAGTAAAAATTGAATAACTAATATAGCTAATATTTGCAAAAATAAGCAACGTTAAGTAAGGTCAAAACAATTTGTTATTTAAAAATAATTATTTAATTATTTAATTAATTAATGTAGTTCTAGTTATAGGAGGCAAATTTCTTTACAAATTAGAGTTACTTGACACTCATACAATACAGGTTGTCACAAAATTCAAAATTGATGTTTCGAATTTGATTGAGGAGGCTAAAACAAATTAAAAATTAAGAGTGTCAAAAATTTCGGCTGTCCCTCATTATAGAGATATTGATAAAAACATAAATATTATTTTTTTAAAGAAAACTACTCAAAACAATTTCATGTTTTAACCGACAGATTTGATATTTAGTTAACATAATTCAATTATTTTAGAATTTATTAATCGTTCTGTCATTAGTATTTCGGGTATGTGAGTTTAAAATGGAACTACTACCGTGGCATGTAATGATAATGCCACTATTACGGCTATAATTTATGAGAAGAGGTTTTCAAATTGTCGGCATTCCAATGCAAAAACTATAAAACGGGTAGAACAAAATTTACTGGAAACAGGTAATTTAGTTCCTTACAAAAATCAGGTAGGACGTCAACCTACACTAAGCGTCTATTAAGAATAGCAAATTCTTGAATTTGTTGAGGCAAAACCAAGTACAGGCGTTTGAATTGTATCATCTTAAACTCAAATCTAAAACAACACTATTCACAGAATATTAAGTAGAAATGGTTTTGTATAACGAAGATAAAGAGCTTCAAGTTGTTTTGTAGATGGTTGTTGCATAGCGTTACCAATAATCCACTTTTCATTGGAATGATTTTGTGGAGCGATGAGTCCACATTTACTTAAACAGGTATTACAAATAATTTACACCAATGGATGAATGAAAACCTTCACTTAGTACGCCAAAGATCTTATTAAACACGATGGTCAATTAACATTTGCGCTGGGTTATTGAATAATAAAATAATTGGTCCACGTATTTTACTTAACCTACTTAACCTGCCTTGTATCTATAATTCTTAAATGAAAGTTCTCCACTACTACTTGTTGATGAAGTTTTGGTTGATTAATTTAATGGTTTCAAAACGATGGCGCACCGGCGTATTATGGAATACAAGTGAGAAATACCTTGAATGAAAAACTCTAGAAAATATGGGTTTTCCAAAGGTGGTTTCAGGATTCAGAACAGGTTTGCGGTAAACCTGTTCTAAATCCTGAAGCTGTAGTAGCTCGTATTCACGCTGCTCTGGCGCTAATAGACAACAATATAATATAAAACATAAAACCAATGTCAATTGACAGACCTCAGTTGCTCAATTGGTAGAGCAGTGGACATTCGATGTAAGGTAAATTTTTTACATATATTTGAAAATGAAATAGTTTCATAAAAAACATTTATTGAAAAAATACGTTGACAGACCTAAACCTTTGTATAAATACGAAGGGAAATCAGAAAAGAAGTTAGTAATAGTAGTACAGTTTTATTTAAAAAATTACGAACTTCTTTTCTGATTAACAAATAGCTTAAGAATGTTGAAATTACTTTTGAATAATTGTTGGGGCTTGTTAAATGCCATCAGTTTCAATTTCTTCTACACTTCGCCAAAGTTCAGAGTACATATCGCGTCTCAACATATCTTAATTGTAAATAACTGACTTTTATAAGGTGCAAAACATTTGTCAAATGATTTGCCTAGACATAATTAACAATGTCAAACTTCAGAATGTAATATAAAGCATATAAATTTTAATATAACAATAAAATTTAAGAAGCTTCAATTCAGTATATATAATAACAAATTTTAGCATATGGCGTTTCTCAACCTATACGCAAAAACTTGAGGAATGATTGCTAGAGGCACGTAATGAGTTATTATAAAAAAATTTAATAACATATTTTTACTTTTCAATTTATTCGGTAAAATGTGCAAAACAATTATTTGCGTAGAAATCAAAATTTCTTAATACTTATTTATTTTTTATAAATAACAATTTCTGTAGAAATCAAGTTATTTTGGTATTTATTCTTTATAAAAAAATTAAAAAATTAAGTTTCTTTGGTATTTATTCTTTATAAAAAATAAATGCGTATAAATTAGGTTTGTTTGGTCATGGCTCATAGATTCGGCAAGCTCAAATGTAACAATGAAGGAAAGAACAGTTGCTATGACTATAATAATGCTAATAATAAGTAGTTTTTTGTTAAAATTGTATTTTTAGGTTGTGATTTTTTCACATTTTACCAAATAAATAGGAAGGTAAAAATATTTTATTATATTATTTTTCATAGCTCATTTTATGCCTTTAGTAATCATTTGTCAACTTTTTGCGCATAAGTTGAGAAACACCCTGTATAGAATACAAAAATACTAATAATAAAAGTTTATTAAATATATTGTAACAATCTTAAAATATGACATTGATACACAAATTAAATAATTTTAACAAAAATAAAAGTATTTAGTTTGCTTAGTTAATAAAAATATAAAAGATTTGTAATACCATCATTAAAATGGATTAGGATCTAATGATATAAAAAGGAAACATGCAAACAATTAAAATATAGCATAGCAATAAAAATTAAATTATCTTGCAACTAGTACTGCAAATAACCCGAATAAACTGGACCGTATCTATATTCTCCTATCTTATTATTCTTCCATTTCCTAACTTCCTTAAAACACAAACATTTAACAATAGCAAGTTAAATTATATATGATATTAATTTAAATTTATTATTTAAAAAATAAACAAATTTTATATGAATTATAATTATAATTTGTAAGAGCAATTAATTTTGAAGAAAAAAGTTTTGTTACAAGTTCACGATGCCCCAATAACTATTTTAAATTGCATTTTGAATTACAACGTAGATTTCTCAAATTAACAAAAAACTGTTGAATTTAAAATTACAGAAGATGCAAAATTTATTATCTAATTTGAAGATAAACCCCGTTTTAACAAATTTTGACCTAAACAGCAGTAGAAAAACTTTAAATCGCAATGAAAGGAACAATTTCAATTACCCAAAACACAATAAACTTTAAAGAATATAACGAATCACAAATTATAACTGAAATTGGTATTTTTGCAATTTCAAAGTAATTTATATTCTCCACCACGAAATTTTAATTTTATGAATTAAGTACGACCACCAATACTAAATGACACTAACCTTAAGGTCATTTGACTAACATGCAAAGATTCGTAACATTCTCAAATTATTTGTAAACTTATTTACTTCAAATTCAAAGCACTTTCTGGCAATGTAATTTTTAAATAAGCCATTTTTATGAAAATTAATTTCTGTTTATATATTGCAACAAGTTCTGCAAATTATTTTAGAAATTGTATTTCATTTAAAACAGATATGAAGATGATGTATATAAAAATTTTAATTAAAATATGTTTGTTAAAGGAAATATTTCAATATTTTGAAGTGTATTTTATTTTTTTATATGTATTGTTTATTTATCGCCTTATTTCACATTCTAAATAAACTTTTTGGAATTAATTGTCCGAAGTAGTCACAAGTCAATTTTATTAAACAACATCTAAACAAATTATAATCATATCAATCAATATTAAAATTGTAAGTGGCATTTTGTGCATTTTGAGCAATTAGACAAAAATTTTGAGGTACAGGTAAACAGCAAAGGAAGTTATGGTGGTTGTTGTTAAAACTAATAATTTGTTTAAACCTCTAATAATACTAGAAAATATTGATTATTGTTTATATTTGTTTGTTATAGCTTACATTTTTTCAAAAATATTTGAATTAAAATTAAAAATCATTTGGTATCTGATATATTTTTCTAATTATAAGAACAATACTTGCAATTTATGCTTAATTGGCTAAAATAATATTAAAATTGGTTAATTGTTAACAGGTATTAATTTTGTTTTAATGTTAAGTAAAAAATAGTTAATTTATAGTCAATATATAGCAATATAATAATATAGCCTTTATGTCAATTTGACTTGCGTGAATTCAACAATGAGATTTATTATGCCATTAGTTGAGTTATAAGCCTTATTACTTCAGTAATAGTAATGTTAATGACAACTATTAAAGTATAGTAAAGTACTAAATGTAAAAGCACAAGAAGTAGATCAATTTAAATGTGACACGTTCATATGTATAATCAAATAAATGGATTTAATCATTAATGCAATTTTAGATTTAATTTAAAAGTTGCAGTTTAGTTTTGTATGTATATATATATATATATATATATATATATATATATATATATATATATATTATAAGATATTTAAATACAGAAATTAGAATAATAAATGTTAAACAATTATGTTTAGACTACCAAATTAATTAAATATCAATTTACCTAATTTAGCTTGTTTAATGCAACAACCATTCATCAAATAGAATAATAAACACCAATCTAAACAATAATAAGCTTCTACATAAATATTTTCTAGCTACTTCGTCTAAACGCCAATGAATTTATGATTTACAAAAACACGTAACTGAATTTTATAAAATCTCAATATTTAACAATTACAAAATCAATTTGTAATTTAAAATAAAATATTTTTCAAATATAAAAAAGTATGATTTTTAATGCAAATTTTTATTAGAAATATGTATATTTATTATTTGCATATTATTGAATTGCAAATATTGCTGGCCATGAAGTATGTTGGACGCAAAGAATAATGATTTTTTTGCCTAAGAACATTGATGAAAATCCAAGTCATACATTCATGACAATAAATCTTGATTTGCGAGTAGAATAACAAAAACGATAAAAAACGAGGTAATTTCACTCTTGTGTGTACGTAATGACATGTTAAATTTTGCAAACATTAATAAAAAGTGGAAGATTGATGAGAGCCATTTATTTTAATATATTTGAATTAAAAGTGAATAAATATTAGTAAATTTATTTTGTATATTATTTAAATTGGTTTCATTATTTATGGGAGATTAATTAGAAGGGTTTTCGTGAGGGTGCTGACTAGATTAAGTTTGCAGTAAAATTTCTTGCTCCTTAACTAATTGCGGTTGGGGAGTTATTTAGAGTGAAACACAGATGGTGGTGGATTATACGATTAAAATATGAACATATGTTATGATCGTGTCATAGCGTGTTGTTGATTCTGCATGTGATAACATGAGTATGACTGAATTAAAAAAAAACCCTGATTGATTTGACGTTTGCTTTACGTATGCGCATTTTAATCAAGTGCTTAGTGCGGATGAGTTATTGTTAGTTTATTTGCATGATCCGCACTGGATGGTGAATGGGAGCATATAAACATCTAAAAAACACCAATAACTTACATAAGCGGAGATTTTAACGTATCTACAACCCTATGTGGTAGCTACATCGAACGTGCTTGCAAAAATAATAAATCCCCACACAAAAACAAAATTCAACAAGAATGTTGTGCATTGGTAGATTAGCAGTTAAGGGAACTTAATTTTTTCGAGTTATTCGTCTTCAAATAATATCAATTTCAAGATGCACAATATCACATACACAATGCCGAGCGTCTATTTAAACAAAAACGATGATGACATTTAAACTATCGCGCTAAACATCTACATTCCAAGAGGCCTTGTGCTGCCACCAGAATGTTGGGGACAGCCGGATGATCTGTTTACAGGATTGCAAACTGCTTTTGCCGCTGTAAGCAAATCCTCCTGTTTCAGACCTCCACACGACCACATAGACAGAAAGAATTTTAAAGCACCTCGGTCGTCCTGTCTCTAGGTGGGGTTATTGGGGTACCGTCTGGGGCATATTCAGCTTGACGCCCTGGAGGGTGTTGGTACATGGGGATCTGCGGCCCAAACACCACTTTATTTAACAATCTTAGCCAATCAATTAATTAGATAAAACATACAATCTTTACAGTTGGTTTATATTCAATGAGTAATAACCAACTTCAATCCAAATCTATTTTCCCTATTATTAAAAATAACTTCGCTCGTATGATTAATGAATTTGTATCACATGGTGTAAGAATGTCTTTAATTGTATATTATGTAATAAATGAAATTCAGACAGATAGGAAACGGAAGATACAAAGGAGCGAGACTAATATTTTAAGTAAAGCGTTCATTTCTACAGGGCGATTATAATCACCTTCCGAAATATTCAGTAAAAAAAGTTAGAGGAGTGAAGCTTTAAATGTTAACGGAAGAATCGAACGGGTCCGTTATATGCGATCTAAAGTGGTTTAGATTTCATTAAAATTTGAAGCTAAAAAAGTGCAGACTGAAACAATGATAAGGTGCTGTAAAATAGCATAGTTAGCCTCATTCCAAGCTTTGCTGAGCTTACAGCGGAAGCCGAAAGCCGACAATATTGTTGCGGCAATACACTCCCTTAATCTGCTCGCTAAAAATTAATATCGCGATTCCGGACGCTACAAGAAAGGCTCTTTCGTGTGCGTCCGGACTCGTATAGGTAGCACCTTTAATCATGAACAAATTTATTTAAAATTTAATGATTTTTTTCTTATATAATTAAAAATAAATGACTGAGATGCAAAAAATAGAAGCAGTAGCGCACATGTGCGTAAAAAGAAACAAATTTGTACTTACATAAACTTCTTCCCATTGGCTGACATATCGTACGAGTCGAGATAATCGCAGTAATCGAACTAATGATAAAAGTTTCGCGAGCCGCAATATCCGAAGTGCGCGGCCCGCGTGTAGTAGTTGAAAACTATCGCCGAAATCCTGGAACAGAGGGTTTAATTTTTTCGGTAATTCGCTAATGAACAACTACAGCCCACAAATCTAGTTACACAAAACATCACATAACATTTCAACATTCAGGTATACGTTTTATTTTCATTATAGATATGGGTATCATGTAAGCCTTAATTATATTCTTTACATATTATAATATTTAGAAATTTAATTAAATAAAAATGCACCAATCCAATGTTAAGCTTCATTAGAACAAAAAATCAACTGTAATTTGTTTATAAAATCATTTATTCCATTTTGAATTTCTTAAAACTCTATTATGTCCGGCTAAGAAAAGCGCTTTGCTAAAGCCTGCAGCTTTACGCTTTTGATTGTCTACGTCATTTTAAGGAGGCTACTATACAGGGTGAGTCTGGAAGAACAAACCAAACTTAAGGAGTGTGTTCTACGAGTCTAAATAATGTAAAAAACCAAATGTTGTTACACAATTTTTAGTTGTTTTCAAGTTATAGCGCAAAAACAAAAATTTTTTAACCAGGATTATTTTTAAATTTTAATTAAGCACTGTAAAATAACTCTTTTTGAGATTGCTATTTTTTTCACCGAAGAAAAGGCATTTATTTTATCAATTTGGCATTATAATTTTTCATTCTATGATCGACAAATTTCCAATTCTTCGATATGTTTCACATATTCACAAATTTGTGTGAATAATTTGCATTTCAAAATTTTTTAATCGCAATCATTTAAACTTGTCATTGTGAAAATCCTACATATTAAATAAATCTGGAGAATTTATAATTTTGAGTAATTTTTCAATTTTCTTAAAATCTCAGAATCTATGTAATAACTGTTGTTTGATACAACTAAGAACATTTGTAAATTCATACGTAAAACTCCAGTTTTTTGAAAAATATGCCTTTTGACTCAAATTTTGTTGAGTTTAAAAAATTAAAATTTTCCAGATTCGATATCTCTACTTAAAACTTCAAACTCCTTTATAAGCCCAAAGATAACTTCAATCGTCTTTGCAATTTTTTATTTAGAATGTTTAAATGTAATGTTATATCAGTGAGAAACATTAATTCTGTTAACCATTTTGTATCATTTACAATCAGTTTTATTGTATTCATGTATAGATCATGCATTTAAGCTGAACTCTGGGTGGGAGTGTCCTAGACTGAGACAGAGCATAGTTATAAACCTGAGACAAAATTGTGTTTTTACAACACATTTCACTTAAAACTATGAAAAAACTGCAAAACCGCTTGGTGAAAGTCGGAAACTTTTCTAAGTAAACTGTGTGCGCGAATGTACATTTCTCTCACTATTAAATTGGACACGCATTATCAAGGTCATGTTTATTTACGTTTATGCCCAATATTATAAAAGACAAGTAAGTTTATTATGTAATTAATTTTTAACTTGCAAGCAAATAACACACAAAAATTAATAAAACTGAAGATTGAAGTTTTAAGGTGTCGAAAAACAACTTCTGCGTGTCAATCTTCTTGTCACAAAAAATCTTCTGGGTGCAGGCTTGGCATTCGTGTCACGTATTTGCCATCCCTGTAGTATGCCATGGTCGCGTCTAAAAAATAGGTATCTTTGTCGTTCTGTTGTATTAGTGTATTTTGATAGTGATTTAACGTTTAATTTTGAATTTAATAAAATACTACAACAAAGTAGTACAAAATGCTAGACATTTATTCAAATTTAGAATATGCAATTATGGTGTTTATTAATGGTTTTTGTAACAAAGATGTTACAGCTGTTGTTGAAGAATATCGTTTACGGTTTTCACTTCAGAGACATCAAAATAAAAATATGTTTATCAGAATTTCAAATAAACTGTACAAGACCTTGTTGTTTAACCGCAATCATGACATTATAAATAAACTTGAAAACAAATAAAAATCGCATAACAACATTTGAGTGGTTTTACAGTATTTTCACATGTATAATATACTCCTTGAGTTTCGTCCGTTCTTCCTTACTCATTCTGTATATTATAAAAATAAATTTTCTGTATTTTAAAAGTTTTAAATTGCATTGCAAATAATTCTGACAACGTTCAGTTCAAAAATACTTTACATTAGGAGTAAAACAAAGACGTTTTACATCTCTAGAATCGCTTTGATATTGCCAATATTCGATCATAAAGAGCACTACAAAATCAAGAACAAAGACAAAATAGTTATACGAGGTGAATGACAACTGAAACAGGTACGTGCCTATATCTTTTTTATTTATAAATATTTTTGAATAAAATTTTTATGGGTTAAACTATATTACACGACCGTACTTTACTGCTAAAAATATCATTTCAGGTTTAACCGGAAAATATACTAATATAAACTAATTTCAATCTTAAACATAACAATTTTAATTATAACATTACAAAGTATATCTATCATAACGAATGCGCAGACAGATACATTTAAACGTATTATGTAATAGATCGAACAATTCAAAATACTTATCAAATCGAAGAGTATTGGCTTCCCTCATCATACGAAAAATCGGATTATGATACGCCTAATTAGTATGCAGTATGCAGATTACATCTAAAAATATTTGTATTACGCGTGATTTTTTGTTGATTAAAATTAAAATTGAATCTACACATCAATTCTGGACAATCTACGTGTCCATTGATCAATTTATGCATAAAATATAGATCCCTTAACAATCTACGATCTTCCAAGGACCTTAAATTGCAAATTTCTCAAGCATCTGATTATTTATATTATTCTTTCTCATACCTAACTTATACAAAAACACATTTCACAAACTTACGTTGTATTTTATTATTTCTAAAATAGATCGTACTAATAATCTGTACAAAGTAAAACCTGTTTCGGCTCTAAGTTCGCAAGAAGATCTTGATACAAAACCAAAACCAAACAATAACATTTTCCTGGCTTTGGAATACATGTTATTAATGTGGATATTAAAGTTTAATTTTGTATCAAATATTATACCTAGATCAGATATTTCATAAACTTTTTTCTGTGGTGCATCATTAAGTAGTAACATTTTCACATGAACAATTTAATCTACCAAAAAAATATAATAACATTTATCTAGATTTTAAAATTAATTATGATTTATATTACAGCACATCGCTATGTTAACTAAATCTTTCTGTAAGGCTATACAGTCATCTATTGATCTCACATTACAAATTTTTTAAAATCATCTGCATGTAATAAATAATAACAAAATACAATCGCATCACATAAGTCATTAATAAATAGTATAAATAAAATACACCCACAGTGGGAACCCTGTGGTACCCCCAACGTTATTGTTTTAGAGATATGGTTATTGATCTTAACATATTGAGTTCTATCACTCAAAAAACTACACAACCAATACACAACCCATAGCACTTAACTTAGCAAATAGTATGTCATAAATAACATAATCAAAAGCCGTGTAAACAGCATACATCTGTAGCCTGTTTTCAAAAGCTTTAATTATTTTTGATTGATACATCATAAGATTTGTAGTAGTTAATCGACCTTTCATAAAGCCATGTTGATTTTAGGAAATTATGTTATTATATTACATATCCACTTTAATTGATCAATTTACATAGAATACCCTGTATATTTCTGCAATTTTGTATTTGTTAGTTGATTTTACGTATAAATCCAAATTTGCATCAACATCAACATAACCCCATTTAAAAAAATGATCTAAAAAAAATTGTAGGATCCACATTTAAATACAATGAGATTATTCGGAAAAATATTATTCCAAATTGAGTGATTTGCGCGCTTTTATAAATGATACAATTAGTATTTAGTATTTAGTGTAACTTACTTTTTCCTATCAAACGACACTAAACATATTTATTTTGTACAGTATTAAAAAAGTTATTAATATTTTGTTACCCAAAAAATGTAAAAAATTGTAACATAACCTAAACTTCTGATAATTGAGATTTATACTTAAAAAGGACTAAAATAAAAAGAATTAAAAAATATACCGAGTGCTCTATTTAAAATAACAAAATTAGTGTTATTTCCGGTCAAATCAAATATGATATTGTTCAAATATTTAGCAGTTAACTAGGGCTTTTAATGTATTTGAACCCATAAAAATTTCAATAAAAATATTCATAAATAAAAATGATGTGGGCGCGTACCTGTTTCAGTTGTTACCCGGTATAACTACCCTGCCAAATTATTAAAACTATAACTAAAATATTTTTTTTATATACTAGAGAATAAATAAATCATATAGAGTTTATAGTTTTATTAAAAATCGAATTAAAATAGTACTCACAAGTATAATAAAATATCGGTTAATGCAAAACAATATAAATTTTATTATAGAAAATTTAGTGTCCATAAAATAATAATCATTAACAATATAATTTTATGAGGCGGGGTTCATAATGAAGTTAAATACTTTAAACTCGAATCAATGATAATTGAATGGAACACGTATTGGTGATTACATCTACGTGTACATTTGGACCTTTAATTCCCGTGTAGCTGTATCCCTAAAACACGTATGCTATCGCATTCCGTACGAATTGATTTCTTCATTTGGTAGTGAATTTGAGATTAATAGCGCGATTTGTATGCCATTATCTACTGTCAAACTTCGACGACGCTGTATAGTCTGCTCGTTTTACATGAACAATCGAAGAAACTTTTATGGAGTAATTATTTTGAAATTTGAATAATTATTGTTTTGTTGAATGCTTCAAATGCGTTAAAGGCAGGATTCGGAAATGAGTATAGAATGAATTATTTACCTAAACCATGTTATTATGATAATTCAGTTAATCAAATTCCAATTAAATGTAAACATATTTTAATATTTATTGATTTTTAAGATGTATGTATAATAAATAAAGTATGTACTCGTATTTTAATTGAAATATTATTCAAATTCTGTTTGAAGAAAACGATTTCTAATTTCTGTGAAATATTATAAATTTATATTATTTTTTATTATTATACTACAGTTTCATTATGAAACTTTTTAATTGGGAATGATTTAATTAAAATACTTCATCAATAAGAAAATTAAACTAATCTTAAATTATAATAATGCTACATTATAATTGTATGTTAATTAAAATAATCGATGCAGTAACTCATCATTAATTATTATAATTAACAAAATATAAATGATTATGAACAGGATACATTCATTATATTAATTATAAAATAATATGTATTAAATATTTAAGTATATCGATTGAATCGATATTTGTCTACTTTTAATATACTTAAGGCTTGTATTTTAGTATATGAATGTAATATTCATTTTGGAGGTTGTTGTAGTACGCCTATACATATTTTAACTTTTCAACATTAGATTGACATACTAGTTAAAATATATTTAAACGTACTATAAATAAAGAAATTTTATTAACTATAAACAACCAATCAAATAGTAGGACCATTTTGTAAGAAGTTTTTTTTAAACTTAGCTAATACAAAATTACGAATATATATATATATATATATATATATATATATATATATATATATAGTTAAATAATTTTCTCTGTATACAATTTTGCACACCAAAAAGGTTTCTATTTGCACAATAACGTAAGCATGAACCTAAGAGTATAATTCTACCAATATCTCGATAATGAGAGATCGTGGTGTTCACTGATAATATTACTGAGTATTTCGATAGCTTGCTTAAAATTTTGTTGGAACAAAAAAAAACAGTAAAAATCACGAATAGAACTATTTTATATAATTAACAGATATCAACCAAAATAAATAAAGATTGACAATTGTTAAGTTAAAAATACAAAAACAAACAAAAAAAAACAGAAAGCTAAGTTAGGAAACTGTATATAATTAAATTAATTACCACATAACTCTCTGATTATAAGTATTATTTCATTGGTTGAGTATAGCAATAAAAAATTAAATATTAGTACGTACAACAAAAAACGTTTGAAAAAATTAAATACAGGCGACATGCTTCATTTTCAGTCAAAACTGTTTGTAAAGTTATTTAAATATTTACATTAGAATTAATTTAATTGTATTAAGTAAGAATGAAGTAAGTTTTAAGATTAATTTGTTGTAACTTGATCATCGTATTAATATAATAATAAAGTTATGCTTGCAGGTTCAGTTACTGAGTGAAGGATTCTAGCATACTCATTTACTCAACCGTTCAGTAAAGTAGGTAGGTACAGTACATCCAATATATCAACAATCAATATAAATAATGCAAATATATATAGTGTTTAAAAGAAAAATTGAACAATAATCTGTAAATGCTAGAATTTCTCAAATAAGATATAAATGCGTTATTCAATTGATTACATTCTGTAAGAAACACATTATTAAATACAAATTATGTACAACATAAAAATGGAAGTTATTCAAAAGATAAACAATATCTAGAATGAAAAAGTTTGAAACTTGTAGCAATAACATTTTATTTTTAAAATGAGTGTATTATCTAATTACAGATGTTAAATATCAATTGATTTTTTGGGTTTTCTTTTGTTTTATCCAACTCGCCATCGATCACGATGTCCTTCAGCAGTGTTTAAGTAGATATGTTTGTAGAGTTAAGGCTTAATACAATAGAAATTTTTATCCTATATCTAAAGCGCAATTAATTGTTTTCCTGTAGCACATGGTATGGGTAGGTGGTACTATGAGGTCACCCATCCAATTGCTAACCGTGCCGAACGTTGCCTGTTTATTCAAACATTAACAATCAGCCGTACTGGATTTGCCAACACGGTGGTTAAACAATTTTCTATTTGTATTAGTATTTAGAACAGAAGAAAACTAAACGCAATTTAAAAATTATAGTGTTTTACAATATTAGTCAGGTAAATGTTCGCAAACAGATTAAGTGGTTGCAACGGTATTAAATCAATTTAACACCGTCGCAACAAAATAACAAGTAATGACATGTAAACACAAACGTACGTGGATTCCTTAAAGTTTTAATACATGGCTTTACAAGTGAGTAACATAAAATCTATAATTTTATTATACAGAGTGTCCCAACTTATCCGTTCACCATTGTTAGCTTTGTTATCATCTAAACTCGAACATAATATAATAAATTTGCAAAATAATAGTATTTTTATTCTAAATTTCAAAGATGAAAATAGAAAAACAATTGAATAATTAGTTTAAGAGATTTTCCCAAAAATAACATTTTTAAAACGAGGCACTATACATGCTAACATATTTAAAAAAAAAAAGAAGAATTCTGAACAAAAAATGTATTACCATCTAAAACTTATAAATAAACAAGTAATATACTCACAAAAGCTTGACTTATGCAACGGTTTTAGTTGTAAACATAGGAATTAAAATAAGCACTAAACGTGCGCATAGCATGTAACCGCTAACGCAACTGCGATTTTGGTTTGAAACTTATTTGAAACCAAAACTTTTTTAAATTATTGGTTATGAAAGTATTATTTCACAAGATTTGTTTATTAAAACAATACAGTTTTATTAATAATAATTGTGTATCTGTTGTTTGTTCAAAATTTATAATATTTTCCCAAAATTTTCATTGCTTACTTGAGTTTTATTTCAAAAGTTGATATAATATTATAGACATGATAACATTTTTTATTTAGAATTTTTTTGCTTTTAAATAAATTTAAAAAATGTTATCTTTGTGAATTTCTCATAAACTAGTTATTCGAAGTTTTTTTTGTTTTAACCGTTGAAATATGTAATAAAAATACTACTACTTTAATAATTTAACCGATGTTGTAACTGTAATAATAAGAAACTTAGCAATGGTGGACGGATAAGTAAGTTAAAAAATTTCCAAAATAAACTAAACAATACAAAAAATTATTTAATTGATTTGATAATTTTGGATTACTTGCTTTAATAATCTTGCTAAAAATAATTTATTAACCAAACTATTTTATATGGTTTTTTGTTTATCTTTTGCTGTAAACAACTTCCAAAATTTAATAATTTATCTACATCGAGTTAACATCCATCAACACCAATATTTGGTTCAATATTAAAATCCACTTACTTGGTTAAATATTAGAAATATATAATCTAGGGGGATGGACGAAATGAGGTCCAGGAAAAACCAGGTCCTCAAGTAGTGCTTGGCGATTAGCTTCGGGTCAAGTATGACCTGTTCCGCATTATCTTGTTGCATTATACCTAGAAATAATATATTTATTAGCTTACAATATCTTTTTGAATTTTTTATTTCAGTCACAAAAAAACCAAATTTGCAAGAGTACATAGGAATTTGAAAAACACAACTGTTACTCTATTATCCGGTGTACCCCCCACTCCCGTGGGAATTTAACAGTGTTTGGTGCAGAAGTTTAATTCGAGTGATTCACTTAACCGAATTGCCACAATATGAAGCTTATAATTGGATAAATAGAAAAAATTATTTAAAAAGCATATCTTCTGCTGTAACTAGGATTGAACAACGTCATTTTATATTGAGGCCACGAATGCTGCCGGCGCGCTAGTCGAGGCGGCAAAATTGGGCAAAACACTAAATGCGTGTTTACTCCGACTGATATATACTATTTTTCTTCAAGCTTGTATTTAAATTTAAATTATATTAATAAAACTATAAATAAAAATGAGCAAAGTTTCTGAGATCTAATATTAAATTTATCACTACATCAAAAGCGACGGTTTTATTTTCAGAATACACAACCTTTTACATAATTACAGGTGACAGAAATCTTGTGCTGACCTTTTTGATTAAAAAATGACGGATAAAAGACAAAAGCGCCATCTATTTAGTTTTAATTTAAATTAATAATAAATTTAATTAAATAATGTTTTCGAGTTAACTGTACTGTTATGCATCATGTAATGCCAGGCAATAATTTTATGTTCAATTTGCTTCTGCACATTTTTAGTGTTCAAGTGTTCAGTTTACCAAGAACTGCGAATTGTATGCGAGTTTATTAGCACGATGTCCAATAGCTCGTGCTGTGGTTAGTGCAAGCGCAAAATTTAAAACATGAAATAGATCCAAAGATGTTATTAAATTAAAATAAACTACTGCTTTATTTAACTGCTAAATAGTAATTTACTATTTAAATTGATGTACTACACTTTTTCCAATTGTATTTTAGAAAATATAAACTGTAATTCAGATTTGTTAGTTATCATCAGATGTTATTCAGAATAGTCAAATAAAATTTAAAAGCATCGCACGCAATTTAGATAAACATCATGATCGTCACGTGAAATAAATATACACTACATACTAAGTGTAACCTTTAGTCATTAAGGACTGTAAATTTTATTGTCAATACTTACAATAACAACTATGTGAAATATTAGTTCTGAAATATTTAAAAATGTAGTAACATTTAATGTCATAATAACAGTAGTTAGAATCTATTAAAACCCAAAAAGATGTAATCTGAATTATAATTGGCATATTCTGAACTACATATTATGTTTTATTAATTACAATTAACTAATCTGAATTACATTTGATACTTTCTAAATTTCAATTGATGGTTTCTAAATTACAATTGGAAAAGGTGTAGTTTTACGTGACAGTGAGTGAAATTTGTCTCCTGCAACTAAAGCGCCAACAATTGTAAGAGTCACTACTACGAGAAATCCTATGCACGTTTTCACAGTGCAAGACATTGTCAATGGTTTATTTTAATACTTGAATAGTTTTAATAAATATATTATTTATTTATATATTTATTCATTTATTTGTTCATTTATTTGTTCGTTTATTTGTTCGTTTATTTGTTCGTTTATTTGTTCGTTTATTTGTTCGTTTATTTGTTTGTTTATTTGTTCGTTTATTTGTTCGTTTATTTGTTCGTTTATT
>JARJEC010164174.1:0-10692 GCA_030264575.1 Tachinus sp. AB-2021 | reverse complement strand
TATAAAAAATACCCATTTTGGAAAGTATTGAAGCTCCAAAGACAATTTAGAGGCATGAAGAACCAGTTTTAATGCGTGGAATTCCTGGCAAAATATTTAAACGTAATATTCAGGTTGTAGAGTGATTTGGACTACAATTTTTTAGTAGCTAGTACCCAAAAATAGCCGTTTTCTAAAAGACTGATAAACACTATTTTAAAGCACCGAGTATTTACTAAAACACATAAAAATGTTTTTAGGTACCAATCACAAAAACTGCAGCTATTTTCTATCCAAAAATATCAGTTTTCAAACTCTAAACGCAATTTAAAAACACGAATATTTTAATCCAACCCCAATTAAATAAATAATTTAAATCGATATTGGATTAATTATATTTTTAGTTTGTAAGACGATTTTTTAACATTTTGAAACATTTCAAAAAAAAATTTCTGCATTTTCAATGTTTTATTACTATATATGACATTTTATTAGTGCTTATGACATTCTGCCTTATTATTGTTATCATTTGCAATATCTTTCAGATAAATTTTCAATTCTGTTGCAAAATTTAAAAAAATTGTTTTTTGTAGTTGTTTTTAGTAAAAAATGTGTCAAAGATTTTAAGAATGTCGGAAATATTTTGCAGCTTTTCTCAACATTTTCCTATAATTCTCAAGCATTTAAGAAACATTTACAAATATTTCTCTGTATTTTAAAATATTTCACTTCATCATCAAAAAATTACTAATCAATTAGTAAACAAGTAAAATTGGTTCACAGGGGCAAGTGCGTAATAACTTTTTGAAAAAAAGTTATAAAATACATGTGTGTCTATTTTAACAAATAAGCAAGCAATAACAAATATTGGCAACTACTAATTGAGATCTGTAAAGTAGCGCCAATGTAGATCGATAGTAAACTTGCTTTTGGTGGATTTTGCGTTGGTAATTAGTCAAATTTTTTCCCATGTTCCAACTCATGACCGCTTAATCAAATTGAAATTCTAATAACTCACATGACAAACACCCTTAAATTTATAAAATATTTATTAAAATTGTATTATTTATTCAGTTATTTTCTTGTACCACTAATAACACACTATTACTATCCTGATCAAGCTTGGAAAGTATATATTGTATTTTCATGCATATAAAATGCATATAAAACATATCCAAAGTACATATTATTCATAAACTAATTTTTAATTATTACTTTAACTTTCTTTTCTTAAAATTGATAGTTAATACAAAGAAAACAGAAACAAATCAAATGAATCAAAAATAATTAATTACATGACAATCATAATTACTATCTTTACAAATTAAAAATTTACTTATCTTTGTAAAACTCCGTCTTTGTCTATAGTATCATTAATTCTAGTTAATTATTGATCCTCTTTTTCTTTCCAACAAAAAGAAAGCACTGTAGAATCGAGCACGATAGCACCCTCCTGCCCAGCTTCATAAATCATACAAACTTAGTTTTTCTTTTAATGACCACTGCACGAAATTAAGTTATTTGTTTTTCACCGCAGTGATTTATGGCCTGCCTTCTCTTCCTGCATGCAGGGGATGCACTAATTGGGACAGAAAAAAATCAACCCTCCAGTATGGAAAAAAGAATGCATAAAGATTTCCAGCACGCGACGATCGTTGGTGATTAAACACTCGCCATAAATTACTCCATTGTTGTCGAAAGGGATTGTAAAATTAGCGCTATTAAATATGCCGGGGGTAAATCGTTGCGGTATTTATCAAATTTAGCTGAAATCGCTTTAATATATTTTCTTTTCAATTAATACTGTCATAGTTTCAAAATTTTCAAATATAATCTTATGTATGATGAAGATATATTTTTAGAGGGGAGTCCGTCTTTACTAAACTTGAGATTGAACAGATTCGGAAACGATGATCTCCTGTCCTTCCCCGATATCATAATCATATTTTAAAGGCCCATTCAAGGCAAACGTCTTCATTGATACCCCACTCAGATTTCAGCCCCGTCTGCACACACCCTTCATACGTGACATCCAGAACGGCATCTAGTATTGGAAAATATCGCATTTATTAGAACCTCCTGTTTCTCAAGATTTGCATTTTAAACGGAAAACAAAGCTCAGTGTGGGGGAGCATATTGCTTATTGCTTTTGAATTTAAATTTTGTAAATACATTAAAGTTAAATATGATAACGAACAATATTTACTCATTCATTGTTTAAAACTTTTATAGCAAGCAATTTTGTTGAAATGATTTATAATAAATTGATATTTGATATTTACATAATTATCGTAATTCTTGCAAGAAGGCAATACGCATACGCAATATTGTCCCTACTCATTGGTCAATATATCGAGAAGATGTTCCGCTCACATGAATGAGAGTTAGACGAGAGAGTTAGACAGCGTGGCCCCCGTCTAACTCTCATTCGCTGTATGTCTCCCACCGTCAACCACTCAAATTGTTTCATCTTGAATGGCTAGAATTTTTCAGGCTCACATCTCGCTATAAAAGTTTTACTTAAAAATGAGATTCATTATCGAATGTTGCAAAATTTATTTTTTATATATAAGAAAAAAGTCTCAAAATGTAGTTAAAAAAAATTGTGCAAAAATATCGAAAAATTATTGATAAATATATGTTTGAATTATCGTAAAATATAAAATATTAGTAGAATTTTTAGATAAATAATCAAAATGTTAAGAAGAAATGAGAAAAATAATTTTTTTTAAATGTTTTAAAACCTTACGTAACGTTGAAAAATATTGTAAAAAGAAGAATAATATTGCAAAATAGAAAAAAAAACAACAAAATGTTTTGAAAATGTAAAGAGATGTAAAAAATGTTGCAAAATAGTAGTTATTTTATTTTTAGTAGTTGCGTAGTGCGCCGCACGCCAAATAGAAATTTTATACCGGGTGATAACTAACACAAGTACTGAAAAAATATAAATTTTATAATTTTGAATCAAATTTCTATTGGCTAAATCACAAATTTCCAACATATCACTTCCAGGTCAACCGAAAACAACATCAATTTTATTTATTATTATTTAAGAAAATTGATTCAATCGACCGTTACTAATATTACTTATTATTATTTATTATTTATTTATTATTTTAAATGGTTTATGTTTTTACAATTTTAATATGTTAATGAAGCGTTTCATAAACTGTGGGTACCTTCTGGCGTAAGCTGACAAGAAGTTTTTTTTAGTTCCTTTGAGCCTCAAATGAAATAGAAAAACCTTTTTGTTCAGTTAACACAAAAGAAAACGTCATCAAGAATAAATATGTACATTTACCACTTTTTCAGACAACTAAAAAAAAACAAAGTCGCCAAAAGTGAAGTATTATCTACTCCATTTTACATTTTGGTGTGGGTGCTAAATATTTCAAGATATAAAAAAGGGCGCAAAATAGAAAACATTAAGAACTGCTGTGTTAGCTCATCTTTCGTATAAAACCCAATTTTCTCGACTTTTTTTTATATCACAAAAAAATGATAACTTTGTTAATACTTGCCTTAAACGAATATTTTTAGTGTCGGTTGATAACAAAAAATCTTTTTATACATGGTACCGAGGGTGTTGCATTTGTAAAAAAGTTACAACCTTAATACTAATTGTGTCATATAAAAGCGAGTGAATCACTTAATTTTCTAAAAATTTATATTTTTCTTAAAATAATCTAATAATAAAACATATCTAAACTTGCAGAAATATACCAAGTGTTTGCGGTTAAATCGGAAGTGGTATGTTGGAAATTTGTTACTGGAAATTAAATTTTTTTTAGTTGTCATCCGTAAAAAAAACAAGATATAAGTGAAAAGAATTTTTTGAAAGAATAAACTAAAAAAATAGTTTATTTAATATAAAAACATTGAAACACTTTTAAACATTTATATTTAAACTAAATCAAATTTCAAATGTCAAACAAAAATATACAGTAACCGTGAAAAAGTGTGCACCATATGGAAAACAGTTTTAATAAAATTTCTCAAAAATAAATTTGATTTTTACAAAAACTTGTGCGTGTGTCAATATGCAGGTTGTTTTTTCAAAAGTATGAGTATCTCAGAAAATTGGGGCAAATCCAAAAAAATCCTGGAACACGTCAATTTCTATTTCAAGAGGACATTTTTTGACATACCGTTGACATGTCTGTCACTTTCCTCTCTACTACAACAAGGACCTTTCAAAAATTTTAAATAAGATGGCTCACTTTATCACACCTCATTTAAAAGGTCTTTATGTCAATAATTTAGAGGTGCTATTTTTTTTATCTTAATATATTACCTAAATATGCAGTCTGATTCTTTTTCCTCCAAATTAATATAAAATTAGCAAAACATTTAAAAACCAAGAAACATGTCAATTTTTATATTGAAAAGAACATTATTTGACATATTATTAACATGTGTCACATACATACTAAAAAAATATAAAAATTAAAATTAAAAAAAAAAACAAAATGTATGTCACTGAAATTCTGACCTTCCGACTTTTCAAATGAGATGCACCAAGGTGGGTCATTCCGTTTAAATTTTCAATAAGTGCTTCTTGTAGGAGAAGGGGAATCTGAGACACATGTCAACTGTAAGTCAAAAGACAACAGTTTCAATATAAAAATTGACGTATTTTAGTGTTTTTAAATGTTTTGTCTATTTTGAATTATTTTGAAAAATAATTATTTCAGACTGTATATATTTTTTTAAATAAAAATTGGCACAGTTGAATTACTGACAAAAAAAAACCTAATGAAGGATTACAAAGTAGGTTATACCACTTACATTGTTGGAGGGAAGGGAGAAAATGACAGATATGTCAACTATATTTAAAAAAATGCTCCCCTCAAAATAGAAATCGACGTGTTTCAGATTTTTTTTGTTTTGTCCCGATTTTCAGAGATATGCAGGGTTTTTCAAAATTGTCAGAATTTTAAAGTATAATATTTATAAAATTACACAATTTTTCAGCAATATTCTTTGTTGTGTGTCAGTTTTGTCTTATTAAACAATCCCATGTAACAAATTATTTATTTTAATTTTTGTAAATAGTAATTATTATGTATATTTTTTTGTTTTCACATACTAGAGCTTATTTTCAAAGTTCAAATTTGTATATGTAAAATCATCAAGAAATTGTAATTGAAAGAAACTGAAAAAAGTGTCAGTTCTTTAGATTTTTGATTATTTGTTAATGTTTAATTTTTATAAATTATTTTAAGCTGGGTAAGCGGCAATAAACGATCAAATGCAAAACTCCATTTATTTTAACATGCGGACGTTTCGGTGAACACTGTTTTCCTCAGCGATTCAAAATAATGTTTATGTGTTTGGCGTAAGGTGATTTTTCTGATAAATAAATTTTAACAATTTCCTAAAATACTTTTAATGGCTAGTAAACACTCGAATTTAGCCCTCTAAATAAGCAAAACAAACAAAATATTGTTATAGAGTTGCCTAAATAAGAGAATTCTTTTGGTACAGTTTGCGAGTTTCGCAAAGCTATTTGATTGATATATATATATATATATATATATATATATATATATAAAATATAAATATTTTCGTAAACTATTAGACTTACAAAGCAAATATTAAAAAATCTAAAGAAAATTTTATAATTTTATTTTAGGTTTTTGTTTTTGCACACTAATGCTTAATTTTTAAGTTCAAATATCTATGTGCAAAAACAAAAAGTTAAAATAAAAATAACAAAACTAAAATATTTTGTTTACAAAAATAACAGATAAAATAAATGTTTTGTAACATTGTCACCTTTGACACCAGACTTATCTTCCACAATCATTTAGAAATCGTGACTGCAGCGTATAGACTACAGATAAATGAACTCGTTTCCAATCTTGGGAATCACTGACCGAGTATTATAAACATGTTGCATGAAGAAAAGACACTTGTGATGAGATCAGACTTTATGAAAGGTTACCGCATTCAAAGGTCCTTTGATGTAGTAATATCATCGCGAGACGAGTGGGCAAAAGAAAACTATCCGGGCACAGGGCAAGGAAACATCTGGAACACAGATGGGGCCAAAAGCCAAAATAGCACCAAAGCTGGAATATATGAAGTCAAACACTGGGGGAAGCGACTTATGCTATTCCTGGGTCAATATACCTCAGTGTTCCAAGCGGAAGAGGCCGCCATTGAGTGGTGTGCCAGACACATGATGGAGTCGGAAGTTCAATTCAACACACCGATTACCTTCATGTCCGACAGCCAAGCAGCATTACAGGCGTCACGATCACCAGTAATAATATCCAAACTGGTCTTGGATTGCATAGATAGCTTGGAGGCACTGGCCACAAACAACGGAGAACGCCTGGTCTGGACACCGAAAGACCAAGGCTTAGGAAGGAACCTTGAGGCCGACCAGCAAGCCAAAAAGGAAACAACTGAGACATTTATTGGATCAGAACCCACATTCGGGATTTTTCACAAAACCGTTATAGAAATCATCCAACACAAACTAGCCCAAGAAGAACTGAAAACAATCCCTTGCCAAAAACTACTGGACTTCATAGAAGAGACAGAAGTGCTAAAGGTGTAAGATGCCAGAAGTGCATAATAGGACCATTATGACCTTAGTTCAGGGACGCTGAACAAACCACCTCCGGAGGAGGAAAAAAAACAACACACGACAAACAATGTTACGGAAAACTTCTAACAATTAAAAAAAAAACAAGTTTTTATTAAGTAAATCACTTAATTGGTATATTTGAAAGAAGCTAAATGAATGAGAAATCCATAAGTCATTTTTTTTCAATTAATTTTGAATTTATTTATTTTGAATTTTTATTCCACCCAACATAATTATTTTCATTTTTAAGTTAAAAAAATGGTTTTTAATTTTCTTCGTTTAAAAAATGTTAGATCTTTCATATTAACAAACGCATGCTAATAATAGAAAACAATATGTATAGGTACATAATGATATCACGCGAGAGGTCGAAGAGGTTCGAGTATTAGAAAGAATATGTGTTAATTGGAGTGATTTGTATTTCATAGCATGCTTCTTCATAAAATTCACTTTAATTAATTGAATTAAATTCCATACGATTGTTCAGATGTCGTAAGTCGTAACACATTAATTAATTGTTAATTTCTAATTTACTACCTTCAAGTTCACATACATAATCGTACGCGATCTCTTATGATAAAGCAGCAACTATTATTGTTTCGTGATTGTGTGGAAAACAAATATCAAAGTTCGCCAAGATTGTGTTGTCTAGACATTTTAATTAAAAAATATTTGTATAGGTACAGAGAGAAAGGAGAATAATTATAATTTCTTATAGTAGCATGATATCCATTGCCCGTGTTAACATTTAAAGGGTTGGTGTTTGTATGCGTGCGCTATAAATCACTGCACCGCGTGATTTTTCTCGCCCTTTGTGTCGCGTCATTAATTTTCCGTTCGACGCAGAAAAAAGCGGGATTGCTTTATCGTCGCGATAAAGGCGCGCTTTTGTATAAGAAGAAAAATTCAATCCTCTTTCCCTACAGAAAATAATGCATGGAATGTATCCCCCTCACTAAGTCGTATACAATGTTACACAATTCGAAATGGTACCGCGGTGATCACACTGCCGCCGGAGCGTTAACGCAATCGAACTGGATTATCTTCGTCTCTAGTTCTACGGCGATAAGTACACCGGAAAAATTATTTTATCGCCGGACCAGATCTCGTAGAACATACACACTGTCAGTTCTCACATCGGCACGCCTCGTTAGCGCTCCCGCAGACAATAAAATAACAACCGAACGTTACAACAAAGGAGGATTCACACAGATTTTATGATTTTTTTGTGTCCCCTGACTTGATTTATTAACAGGAGTTTAATTTAAACTTACAGAAATTCTTTTCAGACTCATCATAATATATAATACACTTTAGACATACAATTTCTAAGCGCACACACAGGACGACCGACAATTGAAATTACAGAAAGCATATTAAGCCTCGATTTATTAATATGCAGTACAAAAGTCTTCTTTGGTATGTATATGCAAACAAGCCACAGGCTTCACAGTACCAAAAAATAATATAAAAAACTAGCACATCTATCGCTAGAAGTGTTGAGAAATTCATGGAAAATGTAATAAAATGCACCCGAATGTGCATCAACGGTGGCCGATATTATTTTTGCAACATGACAGAAAAATAAATAAAGAAGCAAATAACTAGAACCAACAAAAAGAAAAAACGCAATTTTTTTATCCTTTCAGTCACACCGATTAAACAAATATCACCTGTGTAAAAAAAAAGAAAAAAATATTAAAATGTTTTTTAATATTAATCCTAAAAGGATGATAAATAAGTATACTGCTCAACAAATAAACAGGACCAGTATTATATTAACGTGGTTTTACAAATTGAATGATAGTAGCCTTTACTGTGTGATATTGCATTTTAATAAATAAAACAACTGTTTATATATCTTATCTCGAAAAATATTTATTAAACCCGACTAGTTTTGACCGATTACCTGTTCATCATCAGACGATGATAGAAACAAATATAAAGCAGAAGAAAATAACAAAAATAATACATTACCGGTAATTAGGATGGAAACTTGATATTACAAATATGTAATTATATTTTAAAACAAAAATCAAAAAGATTTCCAGACACAAATTTAGTAAATTAATCATTTGAAATATAAACAATAAAATTATCTAAGACGCTCAGAAATCAATCAGTGTAAGTCAAGAAATAATACAAATGAGATACATCGGTCCTTTCAAAAGTAATTGAGAATCTGAGAATGATAACTTAGTAAGAATAAAATATTTTGTTTTACAAATATAAAATAATTTATAAATTGCAAAAAAACAAAAAAAAAACATATTACTTTAGTAAAAATATTTTGTAATAGTACAAATTGATCTCAATATTTTCACTCCTGTAAAATTGTATATTTGGGTTTAACCCAATTTAACCTGAAAATGATTCAGATCCTCAATTATAAAAAATTAAATATTATTAAACATATAAAATAGCCCTTTTATCAGCAACACAAAAATAAATTTTCATATCATTGGTATTGGCCACTAAATGTTTTAAGGCTGTATGACACTATGCAATTTCGTATATCAAAACAGTTTATTCCATTGGCTGAAGTTGAAATAACAGACAATAGATGCCGTGATTCAATAAATTGTAGGATTTGATATAAGAAATTGTACAGTGTCATACAGGCATTACCAATTAAAATGCACTCACGGTGTGCAAAATAACAAAAAACTTGAATTACACTGATTAATTTCTGAACACTCCTTATAAGAAATTATTGTCTGTAAGTCTTTTGGAAAATATTATACGTTATGATTCGATTCATTTGTCGAGTTCTTCTCAATTTATTTAAAACAATGCAGACATTGTTGATCTTCAATTTTTAAATATCTGAAGAAGCTTACACATAAATGTCATCAAACACATATATTATCAGAAATAATTTCAAACTCTAAAAGCAATCTTCTTAATGTTTTTATTTTACGTTTTAATTTATTGTTTTTAAAAAACTTTTTGTAAAATTCTTCAATACATTTCTCCGTTTTGTTCGCAACTTTCTTAACATTCTCTCAATATTTTGCTTTCTCAATATAGTAGTAGTAGTAGTCCAGAGGACCTTGAGCTGCCGAACAAAAAGGCATGTATAAGGGAGTGGGATAAGGCAAAAACAATAATTAACCGAAACAGCTTGGAATGGGGAATCAATACGGTTCAACCATTTAAGTCACCGCGAGCTGATGGAAATTGCAGCTATGAGAGGGCCACTATGTGAAATTCTCAGGGCCAGTTTAGCACTTGCGCACATACCAAACAGCTGGAGGGAAGTCAAGGTAGTATTTATACCAAAACCAGGGCAACCTACGTACACCCTGACTAAATCGTACAGACTGATCAGCTTGACATCTTTTATGCTAAAAGTTTTGGAAAAAAGTAGATAGGTACATACAGGACGGGGCACTAAAGGCACAGCCGCTGCACCAACACCAGTATGCCTACCAGTCATATAAATCTTGCGAACTGGCAATTCATCAGCTAGTTAGCAGATGCGAAAAAACCATTCACTGTAAATCACAAGTAAATTGCTTAGAGGCCATTCCTAGACATTGAAAGGGCTTTTGATAATGCCACCTGCCGATGAAGAGACGAGGAATACCACCTCTTGCCCAAAATTGTGTCAACTCTATGCTCAAAAATTGAACTATCAAAATAACATTATATGGAAAAACTGTGGCAGGCATGGTCGCTGGAAAGTGCCCACAGGGCGGAGTACTCTCACCGTTACTGTGGTGCCTCGTCATTGACGGTTTACTACAGTCACTAAATGATAGGCATCTTTGCCATAGCTTATGCGGACGATCTCACATCATTATAATCGGGAAGTTTGAGCCAACCGTATCTAACCTAATGCAGATTACACTAAGCACCGTATAAAGGTGGTGTATTAAAGAGGGACTATCGGTGAACCCAAGCAAAACGGCGATCGTTCCTTTTACAAGGCGACGAAACATCGAAGACATAATAATGTTGGAACTACGCTTCCATTGACAAAGGAAGTAAAATATCTGGAAGTCACCCTTGACACCAGACTTACCTTCCACAGTAATTTAGAAAACGTGACTGCAAAGGTCACACGGGTGCTTTTTGCAACCAAAATGATGGTCGGACGCACGTGGGGA
>JARJEC010164078.1:0-10702 GCA_030264575.1 Tachinus sp. AB-2021 | reverse complement strand
TAGTTCGGAGGGACGCAACGAACTCGTGGAAGTGATTGAACGAATGACTAGTGACTTGTATATCGAAAATATGCTGGAAGATCATGTTGTGCCATATGGCGGCCATATTGGATACGAAAGATTCATATTAATGCACGATAACGCTCGACCGCATGCAGCTGGTACAGTGACTAATTACCTCGATGCAGTCCAGATTCAAAGATTAGATTGGCCACCATATAGCCCAGACTTAAATCCGAATCGAACATGTGTGGAATTATCTTAAACGCCGCATACGACAAAGAAATCCTGTTCCAACTACAATAGAACAGCTTCGGTTTGCTGCACAAAAAGAGTGGAACGCAATTCCTCAAGAATATATTCAAACTCTACTTAGTAGTTTGCCGTAAAGAATGCAAGCAGTAATTAGAGCTCGAGAGGGAAATAATCGTTACTAACTGTGTACTTACTTTAATCAAGACTTGTCTTTGCTGTCTAGTGGCATCTAAGTATAAAGTAAATATCTTAATTTTGATAACATTTAGCATACTTTATTTTCATGATTTTCTTCTTATAAAAACTTAAGATTGTCCACTGAATTTCTTTAAAATAAACTATTTGTCGTAATAGATAGTGTTTAAATGATTTATTTCATCAAATTTTATTTTTACAAACAAAAATTATGAAAATTTAAAAATATTTGATAATTTTGTCCATGAGGGTATATTTTCTATAGGAAACACTTTGATCAACAATAAAATCAGTTTTACAAAAAATATACATTCAATCCTAAACCATCTTCTACAAGAAAAACTTATTTTCTCTCATAAAATACATTTACTATAGTTTATGATATGTCGGTTTTTAAGGCTCTGTCCTGTTTGCTATTCCCTTTCCCTTCTGGGCCTCAAACCGCCCAGCATAACAACTCTATAATACAGAATATTTGTTTCCTACTAATAGGCGTAAAAAATCAAAAGTTATCGTGTTCCTCTACCAAGGGACCAAAAATGAAAACATAATAGGATAATTTTGGTGCTACCAGCAGCCAGCTCCTTTCGCCTCAACGCACAATTGGTAAAAGATGAAAAACAAAATCCTTTGGCAGTTAAGGCATTCACATCAAATAAGTATGTTGATAATAATCTGAGTGGAGCTATTGATGACACAGAAACCATTCGATTATTTAAATTAGGAAAATGGGTTTCATCAAAAACGATTGTTTAAAAAAAACGTTAAAATTGAAGACACGAGTACAAAGTTATTGGGATTATAATAAAAACCTACAGAAGATAATTTTCATTATCGGGTAAATTTAGTAAAGCATACTAACCGAGATATATTGAAACAAATACTTTTGTACATTTGTATTTTCTATGAAGACATTGTTACAGTAACTCTGGATACTGACACTCAAATAGGACGCATCTCTACTTAATTTAATTCTTTTGGTATGCATCCAACCATCTTATTGACAAAAGAATTTTTTTTATTGCCTGTTAGTTAGTTAGTCCGAAGAGAACAAGAGTGGTTTACATTAGAACAACCACCGGTGAAATTTTTAAACCAATAAAATAACCCCTTATTTAAATGGCATACTATAAGGTATGTGCATCTACAAGATCTAATTTAAATTTAATAGATTTAGATTTTATTTTTTTATAATATGTACAATTTAAAAAAAAATCTAAAACTTTCCGTACAGTATTATTTATGAGCAACAAAATTTTGTGTTTATATATTTATAATATTAGATTTAGATTTTATTATTTTATAGTTTGTACAATTTTTAAAAAATGTTCTAAAACTTTCTGCACAATATTAGTTATGGGCAACAAAATTTAGGTCAATTTAAAAATTTAAAAATTGTGTCAATAAAGTCCTAATGTGAAATATTTATTAAAAGTTAAAAAAAATATTGGATTTAGATTTTATTTGTTATAATTTATACAATTTTAAAATAATGTTCTAAAACTTTCTGTAAAGTATTAGTTTCGAGCAACATTATTTTAGGTAATTTAAAAATTTTTAAATTGATGCAAAAATGTCCTACTGTAATATATTTATTAAGAGTTAACAAAATATTAAATTTAGATTTTATTTTGTTATAATTTGTACAATTTAATAAAAAAATTCTAGAACTTTCTGTACAGTATTAGTTATGAGCAACAAAATTATGAGTAATTTAAAAATTGTAAAATTGCAGCAATAAAGTCCTAATGTAAAATATATATTAAATTAAAAAAAAAAAATATTAGATTTAGATTTTATTTATTATAATTTGTATAATTTTAAAAAAATGTTCTAAAACTTTCTGTACAGTACTAGTCATGAGCAACAAAATTTTCTGTAATTTAAAAATTGTAAAATTGTTAGCAATAAAGTCCTAATGTAAAATATTTATTAAAAGTTAAAAAAAATATTAGATTTAGATTTTATTATTTTGTAATTTGTACAATTAAAAAAAATGTTTTAAAACTTTCTGTACAGTATAAGTTATGAGCAACAAAATTTTGGGTAATTTAAAAATTGTAAAATTGTACCAATAAAGTATTAATGTAAAATATTTATTAAAAGTTAAAAAAATATTCGATTTAGATTTAATTTTTTTATAATTTGTACAATTTTCAAAAAATGTTCTAAAACTTTTTGTACAGTATAAGTTATGAGCAACAAAATTTTGGTTAATTTAAAAATTGTAAAATTGTACCAATGAAGTATTAATGTAAAATATTTATTAAAAGTTAAAAAAATATTCGATTTAGATTTTATTTTTTTATAATTTGTACAATTTTAAAAAAATGTTTTAAAACTTTCTGTACAGTATTAGTTATGAGCGACAAAATTTTGGGTAATTTAAAAATTGTAAAATTGTACCAATAAAGTATTAATGTAAAATATTTATTAAAAGTTAAAAAAAAATGTTAGATTTAGAATTAATTTATTTATAATTTGTACAATTTTAAAAAAATGTTCTAAAACTTTCTGTACAGTATTAGTTATGAGCGACAAAATTTTGGGTAGTTTAAAAATTGTAATATTGTAGCATTAAAGTCCTAATGTAAAATATTTATTAAAAGTAAAAAAAAAATCTTAGAATTAATTTTACCTTTTTTAACATTTCAAGTATTACAATAATTATTTTTAAAATGATGATTGGTCAGACAAAATATATAATCATTTGCAATTTAATATTATATAAAACTTAAAACGAATATTTGAAAAAAATAATTATAAAGGAATAACTATTCATAAAAAAAGAAATATTGTTTAATAAATCAAGTGAATTAAATCCAGGTTTTGTAAAATTGACCATATCAATATTGATACTGTTTGGGGTGATTCTAGTAATGGTAGTTATGTCTTGATTTGGTAAAATTCGTGCAAATATGTGTTTAGAAATTATGGATTGTTTTGTACAATACTAAAGCTTACGCCTTTGATAAATCAATTCAACTAAATTGAGCTTATATCAAATTTACTGTATTATTACAATTTGTAATTAATGTCTTGGTTTAGTAAATCTCATGCAGCAAGCATTTAAAACTTTCAGGATATTTTTGAACAAAACCAAATGTTGAATCTTGTCAAGTTCCGTTGCTATAAATTTGGATCACATGTTAAATGCAGCGTTAATTTAATCGTTTTCTTGCTTTCAAAACTGGGTTAATTATACAATGTGGTGTGTTTAACAGCACGTGCTTTCTAACAACTTTTTTGTGTATTTATGAAATTCTCCGGAGTTCGCTAATTAAACCAATGCAAGGATGGCATGACGTGCATACTTCAAATACTTCGCCACCGCAAATTAGCGGTGTCACTCAACAAAATTACAGCAAATGTGTTTGCTTCGGTCGATAATCGTCTTGTCTTGCGTCTGGAATTACATTTGGGTAGCACGCTTGGGAATATTACTGCTGTACCTTTTCCCATATAACTAGGGATTATACTTATTCGGAAGACTGTTTTACCTCCATCCAGCAATCACTTATATGTGAAAGGATAGTGTTAGTGCTTGAGACAAATTTTTATTTTATTACCTTAGCTTTCTCGCCTCGAGCAATGCTGAAAACTATTGTTACAAATTATTTAATTTTGTTGTTTTTTTTTTAATAAACATTCCATTTAAAAAAGACAACATAATGAACAATTAATAAATTCTATACAATTAAAGAAGAAAATATAAAATTTATTAATTATATATTATTTATCAAAAAGTTATCACAATAACTATCCCACCTTTTTTTAATTTCTACAAAAAATTAAATTACATAGAATTGGGTCGACAAGGGTTAATACTCCTTGATAACGGTCGCAAATATTTTCCAACAATTCCTCACTGATTACACTGAAACAAATTTCAAACAATTCTAATTTAAACACGCCGGCAAAGCAGAACGTCCATTTCCAATTCTGAAAATAATATGGGCGAATAAATGAAAACAAACACATTTTAATTTGATACGTTTATTGAATATAATGTAGATATTTCATATATACAAAAGTAAGAAAACATGCATATTTTTCGCTGAAAGCTAGTAAATAGTATTAAGTGTATATTCAGCTGAAATTTTATCGTTATTAGTATTCTCATTTGATCAAACTTTCCATCAATCCATTTACAAATTTTATTACGTAATTTGTACCTTGCAAATTGAACGATGAATAATGAAACTGCAACTTGGGTTAATTTATGCAATTAATTAGTTATATTGAGGGCAGTAAATTTAAATTCAAACTTGTGCGACCTAGTCACAATATTATATGTTTAAAGCGGCTGCAGCATGCAAGGTACTCATAAATATTGATTCGCAAAGTTCAATATGGTAAAAAGCGCATGTGTGTTGATAATAAAATAAATAATTATTTATAAAATTAATTGGAATAAGCAGATTGATACAACGACGGCTTTAATTTAATTATTCAATTAACTAAATTATAAAATTAAAATTCCACAAATATATAATTTTATAATTTTTAGAATTAATATTGTTAAATTCCACCATATTGGCACAACAAATATTAAATTGACAAATAAAAACATTATTATTAATGTCCATGATGAATATTAAAACAATTTGCCATTTTTTCATAAAATTTTTATTTATTTAAATAAATTACTAATTTCCGTTCAAATAGAGCTTTATTACGAATTACAAGTTATCTAAATTAAATTGATAGACTTTTTGGGGTAACAAAGTTTAAAAGTAACAAAACTTTATTAGCACAAAAAGGCTAATTAATAATTTACAGAAAATGCCTGTTGGTCTTTTTGTGTAATCAAAATATTTGATATCATCGCATTTATTGTTATTCGAAAAAGATAAGCAGATTTTATTAAAAAATAGTCTCTAATTAATTTAATAGTGTATAGATTAGTGACAAATCCACAATAGTCAAACATAATCACCAAGCAAAAAAATAAATATTGCCATTATCTTTTTCGCGAATTGAAGTATAAATTGTTATTTATGTTAATTACTTTATTATTAAATAAAATCCTAATTTGTGATTTTTTTAAATTTTCCCATTTTTTCAAGGGAATTTTTTTAAAACTAAATATTGTAAGCAATTTGCATGGCCACAATTTAAAAAATATATATTGCTAGTTGACAAATATTAACTAGATATGTTGCGAAAACGCCATCAAATATTTTCAAATAGACAAGAAAATCTAGCAAAATGATTAAAATAGTCAGAAAACATGTAGTATTAAGAAATTGTCGTAGCAAATGTCAAAAACATATAATATATCTTCTAATGTCATTATATTTTTCAGAGATTATGATAAATATTTTGAAACATTTGTAAAAAGATTTATTCTATATTGCCGTGTCGTTGGCGATGGAAGGTTGTATCCCGTAAGATGGTCTTGCGTATCTTTGCCAATCCTGGCTAGTTAGTTTTGATTGCCAGACAATGGTTGATAGATAGATAGATACTGACAAATACGAAGAATGAGAGCTGGATAAGCGTACAACAAACAAGAAATTAACCGAATCAAATCCGATTACAAAATTCTTAAAAAAGGACTCCGCAAAGAAATTGAGTTAGAAAATAGGTAGCAATGGAAACATCTCTGCTGTGAGCTAAACCACGATTTATGGGACAACGCCTATAAAATCTGTTTAAAAAAAATGGGTTGCCTAATCCCGTATGAGCTAACAACTGACGAAAAACTAAAGATGACAAAAGAACTCTTTCCCCAAAAGCTCTTCCAACAAGAACCAGTAAAATTGGTCAAAGATGTAACCCTTTTCAAAGAAAAAGAACTGACGCGGGCCCTTGACACAATGTAACTGGGCCAATCTCCTGGACTAGACTACATTCCACCAGAGGCACTAAAATAAATCGGCAATGTAGCACACGACTGGCTCTTGAATATGCTGAACCAATTGCTCAGAAGCAAACCTTCCCTACTGAATGGAAAACTGCAAAACTTACACTGGTTCCAACAAGCACCTCCACTACCGAGGAACTTAAAATTTAGGAAAATATAACTCCTAAATAACCGTCAGTAAACTATACGAGCTGATGATCAGAAGCAGACTCAAAGAAGAAGTTGAAAAAGGAGAAGGCCTTTCAGAACACCAGTACAGTTTCCAAAAAGACAGATCCGCCTTGCATGCCGTGGAAAAGATAGTCGAGTTTACCGAGCAAAGCTATGAGAAATAGGCAGCACTAGTAAGCCTACATATAAAAAACTCATTCAACACCAATCAAACAGGAACTAAAAAGAAAAAATATCTCGCAATACTTGCAAAACGCAAGTTACCTAAGCAACCGGAAACTACAAGTTGACAAAGGAATTATAATGCACGTAACGACTGGGGTCCCACAAGGGTCTGTTCTAGAACCATTACATTGGAACCTGGTATACGACGGCATCCTTAGAGTAAAATGGCCGGCTGGGGTAATAGCAACAGCTTTTGCGGATGACTTTAGATTTGCCATAAAAGCCAGGGACGACTATGAATTGATCCAAAAAACAAATGAAACTATAAATATGGTAAATATATGGCTAACTCAACACCAGCTAGAGCCAGCCTCGGAGAAAACAGAGGCGGTTATACTGAAGTGTCCAAGAAAAAGATGCGAGGTCACCTTCAAATACAGAGACGCAATAATACGCAACAAGCGGGCCATGAAGTACCTAGGAATAATGAAGACGCACTCACCTTTTCCGATCATTTTAAGAAAACGGTCGAAAAAACCAAAAAGCGTGCGGCAAATCTGGCTAGAATTAGGCCTAACATTGGCGGACCGTCTAGCCATAAGAGACACCTGTTGAACTTCGTCACAAAGTCAACAATACTTTATGGCGCACCAATATGGCACAAAGCGATGATATGAAAAACTTCCAGAAAAAGGCTCGTAGGTGTACAGAGAAAAACGTTATTGCGGGTAACAAACGCATACAGGACAGTCTCGACGAATGCACTTCAGATAGTAGCCGGAGCTATTCCGATCGATCTACTGGCAGAGGAAAGGCGAAGGTTGTTTAAAAGACGGGAAAATGGAGCATTAACACCAGGGGCAAAATCTCAAGAGAGAGACGAAACTATCAACCGATGGCAACAGAGGTAGGACAGTACCGTCAGATTTGCGCAATATATATATATATATATATATATATATATATATATATATATATAGTGGATAGCTTTTGGAAGTATATAAAATCGATAATAAAACCCATAGAAGAAGCTTTTTCATGGACAGGAAATACTATTAGCAGTGTGTTTGGAAAAATCTCTGAAAATAGTTCACTGAAAAAGTTTGAAAAACGGATAAAACGTCTCATACCAACCTTAGAAAGGTGGCTGAAGTACAGTTTTTGAACGACAGACTATTTCCTTACGCAAGCATGAACAGGGCATAGTTCCTATAAAACCTATACCAAACGAATTGGAAAAGACGAAAACGACACGTGTATTTATTGCAACGACGCGGTGCATAACGTTGAACACATGTTATTTGTGTGATGTAGGTGGACATCGTAAAGATTGGAAATAGATCTGTGGTTTAGAAAACGTCTAAACGCAGACAACATCGTAGAAGCTATGCCGGAAAACAACGAAAGCTTCGAATATGCCAGGACATCAATCGGCAAGATTATAAAAAAGAAAGAAGAAGAAGAAAAAACGTCGAGATAAACAAGACCATGGCTGTTTTGATGTCAAGCCTGATCCAGGCAGTTCCAAAACAGTCCGAGAAGAAAACGAGGTGGTTTAGTGCGTATACCGTGTTTGCACACCCCACACGGGACTCGTCACACTACTGGGCGAGGGAAGAACTTTGCTCAGTGTCCATAAAGGATTCCACCCAACAACAAAAATATAGACAAATAGATAGACAGATAGACAGACGGACAAAATTTTTGGTAATGGCGAATTTGGTGTCTAGAATGTATAATATGGAAAAATATAATACACGGGGTAATAATTTTAAGCAATGTACCATTATTTTATTTATGCATAAGTATTTATTTTTATACCTAGAAAATAAATTAAAAAGGATTTGATAAGCAAAAGTTTTGAACCACAAACCGTTCGAACACTACGTCCATTCGTGGGCAATTGCAGATATTCTATGGAAAAACCATCTTTACTATAATTAAGTTTATGTAACAAAATATAACTTTACATCAAATGATTATAAAATTTTATAAAAAATAATCATTTTTTAGTTCACAACCTCTATCTGTATCTAGCAAAATTGCAACTACTTACACCTCACACTGGTTGACACTGATCACGTGGGTTTTGTTTTACTCATTTAAACTTTGCTATCTATTGGTTCTTGATTTTCGCCTATAACACTGTCTAAAAACCAACATACATCTAGAAAGCTATCTTCATTATATTTGTTGTTGCATGCTAGCTCTACTTGCCGACAGTTTCTTTGAACTGAATTAAATATTAAGGCGGTAAATTTTAATCCTATGTTATATTAAAACTTAATTTTATTCATAAAATTAAAAACGTGTGTAAAAAAAATAAGCAAGTCTATAAAAAATTAAACTCGCCTAGATATTCATTTGTGTCAAGTAAACTAAAAGAAATGTATATATTTAAATAAAAGAAAGGTCTTGTCTGTAAAGTCACTCGGTTTTATGATATTTTGTATCATACATTGGAGACACTAAATATATTTGTTTATTATAAAGCTTGAAAATTTTTACGGTTCTTCTAACTAACCTTGACTTATTAATTATATTGACAAGAGTTGTAAACAAATGTTAGGAAGGTTGGCGCGTTTTGATGCGTCAGCCACAGCTTTGCTTTATTTACGGATTGGTGGGTAGATCAGTAGGTTTATCGGTCAGTTGGTCAGTTGCTAGGCCGGTGGGTGGGTAGGTCGGTGAGTGAGTGGGTCGGTGAGAAAGTGGGCCGGCGAATGAGTGGATCGGTAGATGAGTTGATCGGTGGGAGTGCCGGTGGTTGGGCCGATGGGTCAGCTGGTAAGTGAGAACTTCGGTGGGTGGATCGGTCGAACAAGCCACGATGTTTAGCCAACGGACTCTCTTAACCCGACTCTGGACCCTTCAATGATAATTGTAAATGTTTATAAAAAACAATATCAAATTTATTTGTTTACTCTCTTCAACGACGGGTACATCAGCTAGTAGTTTAATAATTTAAATATTATAAAGGTCTATATTTATTTTATTAACATGTGTGTTCTGCGTTTACTAATTTTGTCATTTACCTTTCTCAATAATGCTTAGTTTTGAATAATATTAAATAAATACTAAGAACAAAATTTTAATGGATGGATTGGAGCTTGCCCCAGTTCACCATGTTCAAACTTTGTTAGCGGCGTCAGTGCTCCTGTCCTAAATGAATTAAAAATATACGCTCAAAAACTATTCAAAATGTCAAAGACAATGTAAACTTGCAGTGTATCAAAAATTATGCAAAAATTTACTCTAGAAAAACCATTAACAGACACTGAAATATTTACTATGTAGGAATTTTGCCCGATAAATCGTTTCCTATTACATTAGTTTGGCCTTTTGTAATCTGTAGATTAATAAACAGTAAATATGGTCCTGAAATTCAAAACTGAACGTGAAACAAACTGGTAGAGACCAATTAAAGAAGCGTAGAACATAATAAAGTGATCTATTAAAGAGCTGTTAAAATTGCATTGACTTTGAAACGCATTAGAATCAATTTATAGCGTTGCTATTTATGACAGATCTTTGGATAATGATGGATTGCACACACAAACCTTAGATGTAAAATTAAAATGGTTCAAATAAAGACGCAAACAATAACACGCTAAGAATTATGTGGTGCTCTACTTTTGACATAACAACCATTTGTCTAGATATTAAACACATTGAACCATGTTTTTCCGCATTGAGTTTGATTCAATCCACCTCAAGAAGTTAAATTTCTTTGTACCAAATAAATTCAAAGAATACCAAACAATCACTCAAAGATGGGTATCATACAGAAAATCCAGCAATCATTTTATCAAAAAAACTAGCTATTGACAAAGTTTTAAAATAAAATATGTGGTGGCATGGTCCAGAATGTCATCCCATTGATAAAATAGATTGACCTAGGTCTAATGATCAACAAAAATTAAAATGCCTAAATAAAATAATCTTTAATAAAATTCTAACGGATCATAAGCTATTGTTGTTGCGTTATCAGTAATGCAAAAAGAAGTACTAAAAATTATGATTACAGTCAACTGCTACCAAATAAGA